>CM060947.1:109927133-110187133 GCA_030765055.1 Mantis religiosa
GAAAACAGGTAGTAAGTTAGAAAATGTTGCCAGAATATTCAAGATACACATTTCAGTTTCAATGACTATGTCTTAAGATATTCAATTTTAATTAAAAAAGGAAAAAAACTTAGAGCCGCTATTAGGAAAATCATAACTTTTGAAAATGTTCTGTGCATTGATTGTGGTGGGAGAATTTCCATGAAAACCTTATGTCGCATCATAGCAAAAAGTTGAACTTCAATACCAAGTTCAAAACTTATCTGAATTTTAGTTCTTTGAGCAATGCTGTTCAGATTCAGGCTAACAGATGCAAAGAGACATTAACAGGTATATACATACAGATCCCCTAAAATAAAATAAAAATAATTTAAAAAACGGAATCGCAATATGCAGGGTGATTCAAAGAGATGGGCACAGCTTCAAATTGCTGTATATCCTGCACTACACATTGAACTTGACTTCTGTAAGTTACAAGTGTTTATACATACATGGAAGTTTACAGATGTTCAATATGTCCTCCGGTTGCGCGGATAACTTCTAGACCATAACTGCATTGATTCCACACTCGATGACGAATGTCTTGCGTCAGTGATTTCACGGTTTCATATGTCATTCAAATCTGTGGTATTAGGTGGTACGTAAACAGCTTCTTTCACGAACCTCCACAAGAACAAATCGCAGGGTGAGAGATCAGAACTCGGTGGCCAGAACTGAAGTACCCGGTTGTCCTTCCCCATGCGATCTATCCATCGTTGGAGCGCTCTAGCGTTATTCAAAGGTTTAGAACGTCCCCCTTCAAATATACCTGACGGAATTCAAGTATACCATATAGTGCAGGATATATAGAAATTTGAACTTTTTAAATCATCCTGTATATGGTCATCTCGATATCGAATTCTTGCATGGAATATAGGCTCCAGTTACTGTAAACTATATAGTGGAAAAGGTAAAAGTGGTCATTGTATTATAACATACATAGAACGTAAAGATTTAACAATTGCGAAGACAGAAGACAGTAATGTCAAACACATTCGTATCTACTTATATCGGTATAAGATACTTCCGCTGAAATATTTTGGAGCTCATATAGATGAAAGTTTTGCTTTATTTGCTTTGTAAGTTTTAATCAATTTCATTGCTGACAGAAGATTGTTTAAAGAAGGTAAATGAGAAATTAACGTCAGAAATTATTCAATCTCTGTTTTACTTACTACATAACTAAAAGTGAAGTCAGACGTAAAGCAGTTCATGTAATGACACATGAGGTTATTTCAGTGACACAGGTGATGGAAACATGTGTTGTAAGCAAATTCGTTAATCTGTATTTAAGAAACTGAGAATACTACTTTTCTCATAATTATAGAATATGTGCCATTTCAAACATGTCTAAGTTCGATTGTCCATTATATCACATGTAAACGGCATAAATTTTATGTTTTAAGTTACTACGGGACCAAGGGAAGGTACAAAGCATTAAAAGTCCGTCTACCATGATTATCTAAACCAGAAGGAGACAGCTTCGGGCAGTGTGATATTTTGAGGCGAATAGCAGGGCTGCTAGCCTGTGTGACATAAGGTGAGAGATGTGTGATAAACTGTGTTGTGAAAATGAATTGGAGGGTTCAGTCAGCTTGTAATGTTACCCTCTCTGAGGAATATTGCATATCCTACAAAGCGTTTCAAGAGTTTTGAGTCCAAATTTCAGATGCAGAGACACTTTATTCGCAACTTCCTATTCAGTGTATGTCAACAATGTTGCTACCCGGTACCACATGAACTGGTTGAATTTACATTGTGACGATGTTTTGAAGGAGAAATACAATCACAAGGAAGACTTTTACAACAATGTCCCACAAATCAGATTTTCAAGTCTGTATGCACGTTCTTCACGGTTACTATGTGTATTGGGTTCCAAATACAGGTGCGAACAATTCTTTTCTGTTATTAAATTATCTGAAAGCAAATCCTGGAGCTGCTTGTTGGATCAAAATCTAACACGTAATCTTCGATTACACATTTCGCCAATATTACAGCTAAAATTGACAAGCTAGTTGGAGAAAAAGAGACAGAAAATATCAAAAAATGTCCAAGAAAGTGTATTGTGCAAGTCTCTTTCGAATTACAGAGGAAGTAGTATTATTCTTTATTTACGTTATAACAAAGTGTGCTTTGTTTAAACCAGAATTGTTAAATATTTTCTCACAGCTAAGAGCCAAAATGTAATACTTCATAATCTCTGACCAACTTTGTAATTTAAAGTTACTATTAGCATTACTATAAACAGGAAGTTATTTGCTATTAAAATCAGATCTATTATCTACATCGCTGTCTCTCACGTCGCATTTCTTCTTCCCTTGCAGCAGGGACGAAGAACGCTGTGACGTCACGCGTTCAGTTGGCCTTCAGGGGGAGCATATGGAGTGACGTTAGCTGACGTCAAAGCCTCCTCTGATGTAAACCAGCGAGATTGTGTCATATTAAATGTGAGACTTGTATTGGGGACTACAGGTTCGATTCCTGTCTGCCGTCCATTCTGACCTTTGGTTTTCGTGATTTTACCCTGGTCAGCATGTTGGGGTAGAATCACATTTACTAACACCTTATTTCCATCATTTTCCTTTCTTTCCCCTTCCTTCTCATCTTTCAAGTGATTTCAGGCCTCGTGGCGTATGGCGATGCGGAACAATGGCTGGTATGCATGCTCAAAGGAAAATCATGAAAACTAGAGGACTGGTCATTCGTGACCCTCTTTAGGCAGCTCCAGTAGTGGGACGGGTCCTCCAGCCGGTACTATTAGGATTTGGTAACTCTGTGGCTTGTCTGCGGACTGTATGCTCTTGTGATTCCTCCACTTCACCCCTTCCTCCTCGAGTGTGTTAGGCGTAATAAATAGATCAATGTGCGTGGTAGTGCGCCAGGTATCTTACTTCGCTGTATACCTATCTAAAAAGTTACTCGACCGTAACGATGATTGTTTTCTCAACAAAAAGTAATTATTTATAATATATAAATTTTTTCTAGAGCTTAGAGCTATACGCCACTTATGCAACCTTCGTTAAGTTGGCTGGCAATTTATAAGTCAGTTCTTGGAGAAATATATCTTGGAGATATATTTTACATCTGCAAACGATACAGCCCAAAAACATTTACTGTTTATTCTATAATTTCCTTTGTATACGCTTTATGAAATGAAAAGCGTATACATGACCTAAAATATGAACATTTCGAAATATGAAGAAGCTTATATCTTGGAAGCAAACTCAACATTCAACTACATGAAGTAGGTTAATTTCATAATCTGTTTGACATATTTCGAATGTTTGACTGCTGAGACTTGCCACTTGTCCATAGAAAATTGTGTTTCTGAGAAATCATATTAAGGCATGTTATGTTTCTAAATAATTAAGTTTTGAAGAGAATACTTCTAAAAGAATATCCTGATCTTTAACTGTTCTAGCAGTAACCTATGTACGTTTTCATTATACTGTTTATACTTAATAATAGTCGTTTCAACAGTAATTTTATATCGTGACTAAAAAATGGTATGTACGTTGTAAAGTTTAAAATGAGAAAATGGGTAGTTATTTAAATATCCTTAACAAATTTGCATAATTTGATGAAGATGATGCTTTCCTGTGATGTTGTTTGCTGAAGGCGATCTCTAGGTGAGAGGAACTTTACAATTAAAATCTTGAGAGTGTATCCGGCGAATGCTGTGGTCAGATGAAGGACTGTGCTTGCAAAATCACATAAAGTACGGTAAAACTAGGTTCACGAGTAAGGATGTGGAAATCGATCAACGCAGTGTGACCAATACAGAGACGGATTACTCGTATCTCGTCTCGGTTTTGGTGGATGTAGTAGTTTATTCTTTCATCCACTCGTATAAGATGCTGTGTCTTAGATGTGATACATGGTCATCATGAGGAAGCTTTGTAAAATCAAGAATACTGTGACTTTGTGGGTTTGTAGAATTAAAAGTGCGAGTTGTAGAAATTTAAATCGTTCTTTATTTCCGTAGAAATACACTCTTCAATTCTCACGTAACAACATTACGTCACATACACACCACAATCTACCAAGGTCGATGACAACAACAAACAGTGTTCTGATTACATCAGCTCTCGTTACAACAACACTCTACAGCTGTTTACTGCTTACGACTGTTCGCGACTGACTCTTGGCGAGTCGTCGCCTTCTTAAATACCTCAATGATAAATTATAGATAGTTGCGGAACAATAAAGACACCGAATAATCTCTATTTACCAAGACGTCACCAGAAATATCCATTTATCTCAGTTTGTTTGTTTCAGCAGACTTTATCTCGCGCTATCTTTAACTGCTTATGCAAGCCCTTTATTACCATGAAACACTATCCGCCGTCTGTTATCTATTTGCGCCGAAACTTTTATGCCCGTTGCCGCGACAATACTTTGTAGCTTCCTTAGCGACAAATATACTTAACTGGAATACTCCGGTAAGACATAATCCATACAATGATTAGTTGTTCGCCAGATGTAATTAAGAAATTTTTTAATCGTGCATAGCCTGTACGTATTCATTCTTTGGCATAAGTATGGTATCGGGAACCGCTTAGAATGATCACTGTCTTATATCGATCGGAGTGTAAGAATCTGAATCCAGAGTTAAGTATCAAAGTTTTGATAGCATAAGAATGACTTATGTTTTCAGCTGGAAAGAAATATTTGCTTCATCAGCCTCAGCTTAGTGATTCATTGTAGCAGTGCTATGGCAACATCCAAGTGCACATCGCCAATGGCATAGTCTGGGTAGTTTCAAACTTTATAAAGCTAGAAGGTTTAGAGGAATTAAAAGCAATAGAACGGCAGTCAACTTGTAAAGGATAGATAATTTGTAAGCGCGAAGTAGTACATTAAAGTGCTCCAAATGCTATGGCGGAAAATGCTTTTAAAATATTAGTACCCAAACACAATCAACTTTGACGACCTCAATAGTGGATCTAGGACAGCTTGTTGTTAAAGTGCACGCTGAGATTCGGACACCTTTTATCAATGGGCGCTCTTAGCACCAGTGTGTTATATAGGGTGTCCATAAAGTTTTCAACCTGGAGAAAACAAATTTTATCATTTTTCTGGAGAATAAATTACGTCTTGAAATTTAAATAAACCTTTGGAAGCTATCCACATTTGACTGCAGTAGTTCTTGTATAGTGGCCACATTATTTCTCGTATTGGAGAAAGAAGTGGCTACAATCAATAGCAATCTCTGCGGTGTTTTGTTTTAAATAAGAGCACTTTACCCTAAAACATATTAGTTCTCACATTACATTGTACAAACTGGAGATAAATTAAAGCTATTTCCTTTGACATTGGCTTTAAGGAATGTCTGCATAAGAGAAGACGCCGCACAATATCGTAAGCTTTCGTAGGGTCAAGACTATGTATGTAGGCGGTTAGCAAAAGCGTCGCAAATTTCAAATTCTGGTAGTGCCAGAGATCATGTGTATAATCTTTTCGCTGTAAGAATAAAGTAAATATCAAACAAGCACGTGGCGGAACTGAGCTACATTGGCTGCTGCCTTTTAATACTCCCGTGATCTTCCACAATATAGTTTTGCGGTTCATTAAGCTTCTTGCTTTACCTGCTTTCAATTAACCGTTCAAGTTGTTATAATATAGAATTACTTAACATAATAAAGTAATTACAGTAATAACAATGACTCAAAAGTTGAGAAATGCACTCATTGAGTGACAACAAAGATGGAGTTAAATTCCGGTGACGGCATTGCTGTTTAGGTGCGCTTGCGCAGATGTTGCGTATAACCAATGACGTACTAATCCTTGTTTTACATAAGCTTGCCCCGTATCTCCAAACGGTCACGTGACCTTATCACCTCTCATTGGCTGCTATTGCAGTATAGACTGTTCGGTAAAAATTAGTTCGTTATTTAACATGGTGATATATCTTTATATGTTGGAAGAGAATTAATTGTCAAATTTATATTTTCGTAACTGTTTGAATTAAATATATTACGCAACAGAGTTGATTTATCTGAAATACATGTTAATTCTTAAACGAAGTAAAGAGGAGGTTCCTTTGCTCATAAGCCTGTCTTTCATATGGCACAATAATGTGTAGTGTTTAACGCCCGCTTTTACTACATACGGCACCGCAGGCGGTGACACTGATGATACATGAGATGAAGATGGAGCACCGATGGAATGAGATGGCAGGGAAACCGGAGATCCCGGAGAAAACCCGCCCCAGTGCCGAGTTATCCACCACAAATATCACTTTGCAGTCGCCTGGGATCGAACCCGGGCCGTCTTGGTGAGAGCCAAGCGGTCTAACCACTGAGCCACGGCGCGGCCCCTATATAGCACAATAGCACGTGCTTCAGCGGTAGTGATGACATATTTGTTTATATGACTTTTATCACTGACCTTATTTTGAACTGGATTAGTCATATATCGCCATTCGAAGGTGTGTTGTGCCGAGTGCGAGAGCTAAATTATTTTATTGATCGTATATTGCGCGTGTATTTATTATATGTATAATGGCAGAGTCTACCGCCAGTTTTTCGCTGAAGCATCGCAAGGGAAAAACTTTACAAAGCGGCGGAAAAAGAACTGCGTTGCATGTGTTTAATGCACTCACAGAGAAGAATCCGTTTTTGTCAGTGAGAGAAATCGAACAGCTGTGCTCTGAACTTACAGGTGTGTTAGATGCGTAGGGACATCGCGACATGAAATTGAGACAACAGGAAAACTTAGCACTCCAGGGGAGATATTGCTGTGTGGCGAAGACGTTATTTAAGGACAATCAGGCTGTACTGGGATACAAATAGCAAAATATACTACCTTGACGAGACTTGGATGAATGAAGGACACATAAGTATGGCGTGACACGACTTTTACGACTGAAAGACAAGCATTTTTGCAAGGTATGGGTGCTGATTTTAAAAAATCCCAGTGGAAAAGGCGAACGCCTCTTATTATAAACTTGTTTAAGTTTCATTGCTCATTCATTCAGTTTCAACTTGCTCAGTTTCATTATAAACTTGTATTTTTGCATGCCTTCATATTATTATTTGTATGATTTTATCTATCTCCCTGGCAGTTATTATGACGTTTACTGCAGGTTTCAATGTAACGGGAAGGCACCGACTATGGCCTATGGCGCGAAAGCATTAGCCATTTAGGGTGAGGGGGAAGGTAGTGGCACGTGGAGTGATACATGTCAGTGGGGCAAGGTTATATGAAACAGAGATTAAGAGGCGGAGCTCAATGCAGAATGCAGAGTAATACTTTACGTTATTCTTACGGTGAACAGATTATAGATTGGTGGAAAGCCACTTTATAAGTCATCAACGAATCTAGCACGTTTCGGAAGCCATTATAATCAATCCTCTGTTAATGATCTTATCCAGCAGCTTCCACATTGTACAACTCAGTGGCATAAGTCGATAGTCCTATCCTCCGTAACAGTTGGTGCGGGAACCTATGGATAAACGCCAGTGGCTTGTGTTGTCCAAATATAACTGAATAACTGAAGTAAATAATTAAGCCTAAGCCATTTTGAGGCACTTCCTTAATTCATAGGATATGTTGCTAGGCCAAGCTTTATTACTAGAGCTCGGATTTATATGCATCATAAATTAAGAATATATGCCTGCATCTATGCACTAAAAAATTCGCTAAATATGGTCTAAAAACTTTATGATGTGCATTTTAACTAAAATACATTATTTCAACTTCCTCAATTTATTAATTTTGAGGTAATCAAATAGTAGATTCTTAAGCATATGCACTAATTAATATGTATTGGTCTCTCTTTCAGGTTATTTAGTATTAGTCGAGTTTATTGCAAAAAAAAAAACAGTTATATTTTTTCGCCGTCATTTCTATGAGCAGCTCTTCCTAGATGTTGCGTGATCTATAGCTTTTTGTTGCAGAGTGCCTATAACAACGGTATAAAAATAATATAGTTAAATGAAACCTGAAATTACTAAATGGAAAATCGCATTGATTTTTAAAATCTTCCGAAAATACAAAAATAAAACAGTGTGATTTCATATTTACATAGTACTGTGACTTTGTGGGTTCGTAGAATGAAAAGTCCAATTTGTCGAAATTCTAAAAGTTCTTTATTTGCGTAGAAACACACCACGTAGCAGCAGAATTACATCACATTTTACAATCTACAACACCAAGGTCGATGACGATAACCAACGTTCTGATTACATCAGCTCTCGTTACAGCACTTCACAGCTGTTTCCTGCTTAGTCACTGTTTTACAACACTCTTGTTACAAGTTTTTACAACAACTCACAGCTGGCGTGACACAATCCCTTAAATTCGAGAGACATCTCGAGCGAAAAAGAACTATTCTCGGTCAATCGAGATATCGTTAGAACCTTCCTTAGGTGTGTAACAGTAGTTTCGAGTTGTATTTTTGGAAGGGTTATGGGGGGTTTATAAATTTGTAAAAAAAAAAAGTGATTGTGTGGGTCTATTTAGTAATTTAAATAAGTAAAAATATATGTAATTTTGTGATTGGCCGTAGTAATAATAGTATGACGTAATGTTGCGACGTGGAATTAAATCGGCCAATCACAAAATTAAGATAGGAGTAACGATAGTTACGAAAAATCAATAATCTTGATAGAGAAGTTTTGTAACTGTGAGTGTGATGAATAGTGGTGCAGGATCAAGAGCTTTTATGTAATAGTTGGAAATGTTTAAATATAACAAAGTAAGAATTTATCGATATGTTGGAAGTGACTGGGAAAGGTAGTTCACGTAAAATGTAATCCAAATAATACAATTAAATTGTTACAAAATTTGACTTCTCCGAAACTTTATTCCGAACCACGCCTGACACTTAGATGTCTCATGACTCTTATTTAATCAAACACAATCATCAAAAAACAATTCAAAATACAACGAATTAACCCTGTTATATCTGGCTTCTCGACGTGGGTCTTCTAAAAGTCAATGTGCATCCCATCTCAAACATAGAAACCCCGCACCAAATTGCGCCCGAACGTGTGGCTGATTAAGATGGAGAGAAATTAATTACGAAAAAAGAATTCCTGTCCCACGTGAAACCCTATCTGGGCTGGCAAGCGCTATGTTTATCTGCCTTTGCGGGTTCTTTGTGAACACTAGCCGCGCTATCGTTAACTGCTTATGCAAGCTCTTTATTACCTTGAAACACTATCCGCCGTCTGTTATCTATTTATGACCGTTGCCGCGACAATACTGTATATCCATCTGTTCTTAAGAATAGGATTTCCATCAAATCATCATTCAATTGCCATCAAACCAAATTAGCTTCACTGTTCTTCTCCCTCGGTACTGTAATATTCCCTTTCCTACTCACACTTCAGAAATTACGATTAGCAGCAAATTAGTAAAAGTTTAGGAGTCAAGTAAAAATAGTACCTTCTAATTGTTGGAGATGTCGTTGCGACAGACGGCTTTGTTTGCAAAATTAATACAAGTCATATCAAGTTTTATGATGCAGCAGCCTCACCGAACATTAAATATTAACCTTATAATTGTTGAACGCTACTTAGTTTATGTTGTTGTGTGGCCTATTTTTATATCAGAAGAGGCTCAATGTTGATAGCTACGTTCTTTCCTTTCTCAACCATTTATGGATTTAGATGCATGATACCTAAGTCTGTTACACAAACAGAGCAGCAAAAGAGGTATTTTATCTTATCCTCTTCTTCCAGAAGTTCCGGAGTGAAATATTTGTATGCATCATTTCTCAAAAAGTAAAATATATGCACAAATATACAGCAATTAGTTAAATATGCACTAACCCCTTAAATATGCATTTATATTGACTGTAAAACTTCCGTACTAAACCATTTACAATGCTGAAAAATTGTATTGTTTACATGCATATATTTAGCTATCAGAGAATAAAACATGCAAATAAGCAAAAATCCCAGTTATACTTATAACTCTACAGTGATGCAAATCACTTAACGTTTCATCCTTATGAAGCAAAAGTTTTATGTTACTTCCACAAAATTCATGTTGCTATTTTCTCTCCGTTTTATTGGGCCCCGCGGCGGGCGCCAAATTTAGCAAATTTCTTCGTTATAATTTCTTCGTTCACCAAATTTATCAGCTGAATTTTAAAGCAGGCATTCTTTCGTCGTCACAAACATTGCACTCATCACTATCACGATTTTAGAAATATCATATAAGCTAATGCAATTGCGATAAATATATAATTTGATTGTTGAATCTTTACTCGACGGGCCTTCCCAATCAATCATTACTCGTTGCAGCGACAGTATATAGATGAATCATTTCTTTTTTAATAAAAAATTACATAAAGTACATAAAACTGCTTACTCCTGCATGTCTACTCATCACTAACAAGATTACAGAACACATATATCTGAAGATTATTGATTTTCGGTTGCTATACAAAACTTTTCATCTTTTCACATCAACCAAGATTATTAATTTTCTTTTCTCTAGGAACCGTTCATCATTTTTATATATTCATTTCATGGCCCACTAATATTCAGATCAGAAAATAAAACTCATTTCAAACCAAAAACTCCCGTTACACTTTGTAGGTTCTTATTGGACGATTGAATATAATCAGAGAGCGCAGACGTAAGCACTGCAGTAGCGAGCCAGGTGGAAGTTAAGGAAGTGTGGCGTCATAGAACATTGTAGAGAGTATACAGACTGCGGTCTATCCGCAATAATCTGAAGTTAAATGTTTACTTCTGAAAATTTAAGTTATCTTTACCTTAGCATAATTCCCATTCTGTTCTTTTGCACTATTAACTATCCGTCGCTGTCTTCCGCTCTCTTTCATTCTTGCTGCACAGTTGTAATATGATGTAGCATGTTCTTTTATGTAGGTAAATTAAAAGCTCAGATTAAAAAGTAAGTTACATCTTTTAAGGGGATGTCAGTGTTAAAATTGCTAACTTAAGGTGCACGTTTCTCTGGAACTGCTACAAATATCAATGTAAAATTGTACAGCTATTTCAGGCAATTTTTTGAGTATGTGGATCTAGTTTTCCGATTTAAGGTCTATTTATGTAAATATGAGAATTTTTCCTACAACAAATTTTTTTCTTTAATTTAATACATTAAAAGCAATTTAAAAAAAAAAACTTTTCACTGATCAACACTTAAGTCGATCCACAAATCTGTTATAATATACTTGATATGTGTTAAACATTTGAGATTTGAAACTTTATAGTTTCTTAGGGAGCTGTATCTTTGTAACACAAAAGATATTTTACGGGAATATTTAAATGAAGCAGAAAATTGAAGCAAAACTCACTTTTAATATTCCAATGTTTACTATTTATCCCTAGCACAGGCAGTGGCCTTTTCTTTCTTTTTTTAATTCACGTCCTCCAACGTTAAATAATATCGGACGATGAATGGAATGGATGAAATGATGTTAAATGAGTTCGTGGTCCATGGAGCTTGGAGTTATCCGACATTCGTCTTTCAGGATAAGGGAAAGCCCCGGAAAAAACCTTATCCAGGTAACTCACCCTGACCGAGATTCGAACTCGGGACCTCTTGAACGTCAGGCAGACATGCTACCACCACGCTACTGAGGCGGGCAAACACAGAGGCCATTTTAGCAGTAATGGTACAAGTCACTGCAAGCTAAATTCCACTATAAAGTGTTCTAAATTTCATACTTTTAACCCAGTTGGTTCAAAAGATATCAAGTTTTTCTTCTGAAATGATCAAAGTGAGAGTCCGATGCAGCAGAATTTGAAAAAATATATTACAAATATTTGTAATTGGTTCCTCACACTAAACTATATGTCGAAATGTTCGTAAAATGTCAAATTAATAATAATAATTAATAATAATAATAATAATAATAATAATAATAATAATAATAATAATAATAATAATAATAATAATAATAATAATAATAATAATAATAATAATAATAATAATAATAATAATAATAATAATAATAATAATAATAATAATAATAATAATAATAATAATAATAATAATAATAATAATAATAATAATAATAATAATAATAATAATAATAATAATAATAATAATAATAATAATAATAATAATAATAATAATAATAATAATAATAATAATAATAATAATAATAATAATAATAATAATAATAATAATAATAATAATAATAATAATAATAATAATAATAATAATAATAATAATAATAATAATAATAATAATAATAATAATAATAAAAATAGTAATAATAATAATAATGATAATAAAAATAGTAATAATAATAAAAATAGCAATAATAATAATTAATAATAGTAATAATAGTAATAATAGTAATAATAATAATAATAGTAATAATAATAATAATAATAATAATAATAATAATAATAATAATAATAATAATAATAATAATAATAATAATAATAATAATAATAATAATAATAATAATAATAATAATAATAATAATAATAATAATAATAATAATAATAATAATAATAATAATAATAATAATAATAATAATAATAATAATAATAATAATAATCATAATCATAATAATAATCATAATCATAATAATAATCATAATAATAATAATAATCATAATAATAATCATAATAATAATAATAATAATCATAATAATAATAATAATAATAATAATAATAATAATAATAATAATAATAATAATAATAATAATAATAATAATAATAATAATAATAATAATAATAATAATAATAATAATAATAATAATAATAATAATAATAATAATAATAATAATAATAATAATAATAATAATAATAATAATAATAATAATAATAATAATAATAATAATAATAATAATAATAATAATAATAATAATAATAATAATAATAATAATAATAATAATAATAATAATAATAATAATAATAATAATAATAATAATAATAATAATAATAATAATAATAATAATAATAATAATAATAATAATAATAATAATAATAATAATAATAATAATAATAATAATAATAATAATAATAATAATAATAATAATAATATGAAGACAGAAAGTGTCATTTTAACCCGATTAACTCTTTAATATCGCCTTAAAGGACTACCTTATAAGTCTACCATCCTCATATGGTAACTCTCTTAGAAACACTCCTAACCGTATACCCCGTACCCTCCTAATATGTGACAGTAAACACACCAGCACCACTTTGATGTTAAAGAACTGTATAAAAGTAATACAAAATGGCCTCACAGCTAAACCCAAATCAAATTTAAAAACAAATAAAGGGTGTATGAATTATATTATTTTTCATAAGATGTAAAGCTATTTATGTTATACTTACGTAAGTTCACAGCTTTCACTGAATAACCACTTAAAGCCAGAAGAACAGCAAACAAACTCAAACTACACATGATGCTTTAGGGCTCTGTCCGAAGTTTACCTTAAAATATAAAACAGAAAATAAATTTTTAAACCGTGGAAATCACATCACCTAACAGCATGTAATAGTTCACAAGACTGTTTCTTTGAGAGAAATTATTATGGAAGCGAGTACAAATTAATAAAGAGGTATGCTTCACCTCTTTAAGTTTAAGTGTTTTGTTTAGGTGTATGTGATTTAAAAGTTGTAATAGTGACCATTTAAAAAAGAAAGAAGTTAAGGAATATCCTCTGAAACCTGATGAATTTCTCTGTATACTAGAGTTATGTTTCTGTGACTTTAAAAACGTTTTGCAAGAAAAACGTATTTGTTACCTCTTGTGCCTGAAATATAGGTAAATAACAATTAGCAGCCTCTTATGGATGAAACCATTTGGTGAAATATAACCTAATGAGACATCTTTAAATGACATCATTGTTCATTTTTCATTTGTTAAGGCATTCCTGTTTTCTGCCAAAATTTATAGGTAATATTAGAATTGAACGATGAAGGCCATACCACTTAAATAATGAGTCATAAAAGGTCTATTAAAATATACATCTCATTCTTCATTATAATATCATATATATTGTGCATTTAATCACAGTAATTAGAGGGTTTTTTTGAGAAAATAAAACTTCTTTAAAAGTGTTCACTGTAAAGAATAGTTTAGGTAAGAGAATTTTCTCTAAGATCTTCACGTCCTATCCCTTGGAAATTGTGGACTTAAATACGAATAACATTACATATACAAAGCACATTTTAATGCACATTATATATTGGCATAAAGATACTACTGGAGTCTGTAGCGGTAGATTTATAAAAGGCGGGCGTTTAGCTATTACATAGCTTGGAAATTCCACTTTCTTTACGCGAACCGACCTAAAGTAAATGATCCAAACTAAAACTATAAATATTTCGAGTATGGTTAATATAACAAAAAGATTTAATTCATATAAAATATGTGTCTTAATGAAGTCTAAGACTTTTCTTCATAGGTTGTCCCTCATTTTTAAGATTTATCATAATCAAAATTCATTCATAATGAAGAAAACTTCACATAATATTCACTAAGACTTATGCTATATATTTTATTAGAAGATAATTGAAATATCTTGAGCATGTGGAATTTTTATTAAAATGTATAGAACCATTTAAAATGAAAGATAACTTAAGGTTTTCCATTTTAAAAATGGGGTAGACATTTTCACCAAATTCTTTGTGTCGCATGCCCTTCCTCCATAGGTTGTCCCTTAATTTTAAGATTTATAATAAACAAAATTCATTCATAATGAAGAAAACTTCACATACTATTCTAAACACTTATGCTATATATTTTATTACAAGATAATGCAAATATCTTGAACATGTGGAATTTTTATTAAAATGTATAGAACCATTTAAAATGAAAGATAACTTAACGCTTTCCATTTTAAAAATGGGGGAGGCATTTTCACCAAATTCTTTGTGTCGCATCTTTAGGTGATTATAAAACTAAATACCAATGTTCGCACTAATCACACATTTCGTTTTAAATTATGCTATAAAGCTTCTGTGTATGTCAGTGGGCATTAATAAGGTAATCACAGAAATTACTGAACCGATTTTGATAATCCAGTCGTTTTTTCTAACAGACATGGGCTATATATTTTAAAATTGCAAACTACTAAACCACTTCACAAAGTTTACACACCAAAATAGGAACACACAGGGCTACGAAGTAAAATAATAACGAAGAAGGCCTTGGCTTTTTGTTGAGAGGACCATGGGTAGAAAACGTGTTATTCCACACAAAAAATGTGCATAAAATTAGGCATATGTCCCCAAAGATTCGGCAGTTCCAGTTTAATTTCCGTATGCTTTTCTGAAAACATTTTCACACATTAAAAGTTTTCAAAAGCTGAAACGCCGAAATAAGTTTCGCATTACCACTTTCTGAAATTTTTATTTACCAAATGCAAAGTTTTCGAATAAATGTCTATTGAAATGATTGAAAAGTAACTGTACGCACAGAGAAAAACTCTGGAAGTATGAAGCTTATGGTGTGTAAATACTGGAGCTGTCGATTTGTAGTTTTAAATCGTTCATATGTAGTATTACTTATTCAGTTTTCTGCAGCTTCAACCACTTCTGTATTTCTCGTAATGAACGCCTCATAATAAATTCCTGTGCCAATGTTTTTGTACCTCTTTTTTCCTTTTTGAAATTCTGAAAATGTAGTATAAATATATGGATGATGTTTACCCAGCACCAGCTGGAATCTCTTGTGGAATAAATACTTCAGTTATGTTATTGGTGACGTGTCATTCTTCAATGTAACATTATATTCTTGTCACTACTCACGTCGATAACGGGGTTCCAATTCATATCTTCTGCCTTGTGCCCTCAATCTGAAATGCAGCTTACATCGAAATAATCCTTATTTGCAAAATTCATAACATACTAATTCCCTTACTTTGCCCGCCTCGGTAGCGAGTCTGCCTCACGTTCAAGAGGTCACGAGTTCAAAACTCGGTTAGGGTGAGTTACCTGGGTGATGTTTTTTCGGGGTTTTCCCTTATCCTAAAGGACGAATGTCGGGTAACTCTACTCTCTATGGACCTTGGGTTCATTTAAGCATCATTTCATCAGTTTCATTCATCGTCCGATATGACTTAACGTTGGAGGACGTAGACATTACAAAAAATCCCTTACTTTGCAAAAGCATGTTACAGCATCTGATAGTGCAACAAAAACGAGTGACATCAATTGGATTTCAGCCTTCAGCTAACGATTGTCCGCGTTGTTATGATTTTATTTTCTGTTTCTTTTTAATTTGCGTCCTCCAACGTTGTCATATCGGACAATGAATGAAATGGGTGAAATAATGCTCAAATGAGCCCAAGGTTCATAGAGCTTAGAGTTACCCTAAACTCGTCTTTTAGAATAAGGGAAAACCCTGGGGAGACCTTATCCTGGTAACTTACCCTGAGCGAGATTCGAACTCGGGACCTATTGAAAGTGAGGCAGACACGCTACCATCTACGTTTGGTCCAAATGCGGAAGGGAGGGTTGGGAAAATTGCCGTTGCAGAAAATTACACATAATACTATTTATCGATGTGAAGTCTTCAATCAAAGCGCGAGTAGAGTTAAGAATTTTCTCAGGAGTTCTTGTATACAACCCTTCTTCTTTGTCAGGAAATATAGAGTATACACATGGAACTGCAATCGAAATATTCTCGTTCAATAGTAATTCATTCCTTTTTAGCACACATAAAACTACAAATAACTGCATGAGGTTAGCAGGACTTGTTTTAAAGTAGCCATTGAAAGACCATGTACGACTATTCATTAGCAATTGAAAGTTCTTTCGCGTATCTAATACGTATAATTATCCGATATTCGTTTTCTTCAACATTTTTGTGACTTTGAATGGCAATTATACAAAAATAATCATTCATCTTGTAGTTTTTGTATAGCGCAGAGGTCCAACATACTGAAGATAAGTTGGTTTAGCAGATCCATTTTTAAGTCTTTCTCTTCTTGCTAAATTTTAAAATTCTCTCTATTAGACAGCAGGCTAATGTCACCAAAGGACACTCTTTGGTGTTCAATACTTAAAATAAGAGTCGTTTCAGGTTAATTTTCACTTTTATTGCCCCCACCTTCGCTCTATTTGGGAAATGAGAATGCCTGTTGGTTCTCAAAATTTTAGCAGTGTGGTCGCAGTTAGCATAAGCACACCCTTAATACACTCTCTTCGTATTTTAGTTAATTGGTGGAAATTAATCATTTCTTCACACTAGCCGTATATATGCTAAGGTTTTTGATAGATGGAGTCAACATGATCTACCGGGGAAATATATGAGTCAAATAGAGAATTTAATGTCATGACAGCAAGCTGGCCATGGTAGCCCAATGGGTTAGAGCGACTGGACGGAAACCAGGAGATCCGTGGTTAAATTCCCGGCCGTGGCATAGAATTTTTTATGTTGATTCTATCAGAAACACTCTCTTTGGTTTACTCTTTGGCTTTCACAGCAAATTGAACCAGCTCTATCATTAAATATATCCCATATTAAATATAACCTTCATTTAGGAGTTTTGACCCACCTCTTCACTAACGAAGTACTTCAGCCTTTCTTTACTTGTTTAATTGCAATTATAGATGCTCCAAAATAATTGGGTATCCCGTATCCTCATCTGATGACGATGTACAATCAGGTCATTGCCGTCGTAATGTATGCTGTAGAAGTCTGGAGCATCTTTATATCCAAAAGGCTAAACTTAAATTGAGTCAAATACAAAGATCCATAGATACAGTCAACCTGAAAAATGCAATGCCATGGCCGGGATTTGAACCACGGATCTTCTGGTTTCCCTCCAGCAGCTTTTAGCCATTGCGCTACCATGACCAACGTGCCGTCCTGACATTAAATTCTCCAACTGACTCATACATATTTTCCCGGTAATCCACTAGGGGATCTATAGGTGGTTTAAACGCGTCTGAGAGGAATGTGGGCTCTCCGGTGTTCAGGAGAACCAAGTTATTGCTCTCCAGGAATTTTGCAATGAGGTTGCCTCTCGAACATGCCCGATTTGAGCCCCAAAGTGGGTGATGGGCATTAAAGTCTCCAACTATTAGAAATGGTGTTGAAAGTTGGGAAACCAGATCTTCAAGGTCAACTAACGAGAGGTCATCTGATGGCGGGAGATATACAGTGCAAATGCAAAATTCTATTGATGGCAGCTTAATCCTTACAGCTACAGATTGTAAATCAGACTGTAGCTGTAACGGATCTACAAATATGTCATCCCTGAGGAGCATCATAGTACCCCCGTGTGCAGGAATGCCCTCTTCTGTTTCAACATCACACCTCAGTGGTGTGTAGCGTCTGATTTTAAAGTTGTCTTGTGGTCGTAGCTTAGTCTCTTGTAAGCATACCACTAAGGGGTGATGCTTACTGAGCAAAAGTTCCAATTCTGGTCGATGCGCTCTTAATCCTCGTATGTTCCATTGTAGGATAGCCATTGGAACTATGGGATATAAGATGTAAAGGTAGTCTACATTAAGACGACTTCATGGGTGGCCGAATCAATTTGCCCTTTTTCTTTGGTGTAGGGCTAGTTTCGGCAGGTTTATCCTGCCTCTTCTTTGCTGCAGATTTAGCAGCGTGGTCAGCTGTTTCATGCTCCATATCCTCTATGGAAGAGGACGGTTTTCCTTCTAGAACCTTCGATTCGAGGGGCTCGAAGCGATTGGAAATTCCGACCGACGTAGATGACGGTCGCCGGTCGTAGTCCTCCCCAGAAGATGACTCCGACGATGATCTCGGAGACGCTCTAGGGCTACGTTTCTTGGACTTTTCTGGAGCAGACTTTGTGCTTTCTTTCAGGAAGGCAGTTCTATCATACTGCGTCTTGAACTTGATCTCTGGTGCTTGGTATACAATGGGCAATTTCGTCCTGTTGTTAGACGTGGATGCTTTGTCAGGCGACTTCACTGACTTGTTATTTTCAGTAGTCTGTGTTCTCGGAGTTTTAGATGGTGTTACTGATGCTCTTGGTTGCGATCTAGGCACTAGAACTTTCTCGGATATTGTTGCCCCATTTATATCAGATGTTTGTGTACCAGCCTCCCGTTTCGGTGACGGAGTAGCCGCCACAGAGCTATAGGTACGGGAGGTGGTTGAAGAGGGCTTGAGGATACATAGAAGTTTCCGGGCTTCCGAAAAGGAAACCTTTTCCTTAACCCGGATCTCCTGAATAGCTCGCTCTTCAATATAACGGGGACATTCTCGTGAACTTGATGGATGTTCACCGCTACAATTTACGCATGCTGGAGGTGATGTACATGCATTTTCATGCATGCCGGCTCCGCAGCTGACACATGTAGGTGCGCCTTTACAGAATGCACTAGTGTGACCGAACCGCTGACATTGGTAGCATCTCAGAGGGTTAGGTATGTATGGTCTAACCTCAATCACTTCATATCCTGCCCTGATTCTTTGAGGGAGATCTACCCGATCAAAGGTCAGGAACAGGGTACGAGTGGGAACCATATCCCCTCGTTCTCTCCTTTGGACACGATAGACCGCAGTTACGCCTTGTTCCTGGAGGTTCTCCTGAATATCCTCGTTGGACATTCCATCCAACGCGCTAGTGTTTACAACACCGCGCGAGGTATTCAGGGTCCTATGCATCTCCACTTTGACTGGATAACTGCCCAGCATGTTGGCTTTCAGTATCTTTGCTGCTTGGGATGCTGTAGTTGCTTCCACCAGCAGCGTGCCATTTCTGGATTTTGTACATGATTTAACAGCACCAGCTATTTTGTCAAGACCTTTCTGTATAATAAACGGATTAACCGTAGAAAACGTTCTACCTTCCTCCGTTCGTTTAATAACTAAGTAGCGAGGACCACACTCAACTACTTGCTTAACACTGTTTTCAACTAAATCCTTTCCACGTTTATTGTGTTTTGGGGGGTGTTGTTTAGCCATAAATGTTGGTCTAAATTTCATCCCCCAGTGCTCCCCACCCACCACGGAGTCCAACAAGGGGTCACCCCACTGGGATGACAGGGCTACACAGGGGATATAGCGAGCTCGCCGTCCCACTCACCCTGGAGGTCGGTACAATACCTAGTCCTGGCCGATTGATTAGGGGTGGGTTAGTCCCTAACCTCCCGTTTAGGCGAAGCAGAAGCCAAAGTAGTGTATTAGAAATGCGCACCCTCCCCGAATTCAGAAAAAACTGTTACGAGCTCAGATACGCATCCCTCAACCACCAGGACAAACCTTTCCACCGACACGGGTCTCCACGCACGGCCTACACGTGGGTGGGCCTGTTGACCGTCTCCCTCAACCACGAAGAGGAGCCCACACGAGGGAGACTGTTGGCTCGGGACCCCGGGTTCGCCAAACCCGTACCTACCGAAGTAGGCCCCTGGGGGGATGATCAGGGTATGCTTACATACCTTAGTGGTATGCTTACAAGAGACTAAGCTACGACCACAAGACAACTTTAAAATCAGACGCTACACACCACTGAGGTGTGATGTTGAAACAGAAGAGGGCATTCCTGCACACGGGGGTACTATGATGCTCCTCAGGGATGACATATTTGTAGATCCGTTACAGCTACAGTCTGATTTACAATCTGTAGCTGTAAGGATTAAGCTGCCATCAATAGAATTTTGCATTTGCACTGTATATCTCCCGCCATCAGATGACCTCTCGTTAGTTGACCTTGAAGGTCTGGTTTCCCAACTTTCAACACCATTTCTAATAGTTGGAGACTTTAATGCCCATCACCCACTTTGGGGCTCAAATCGGGCATGTTCGAGAGGCAACCTCATTGCAAAATTCCTGGAGAGCAATAACTTGGTTCTCCTGAACACCGGAGAGCCCACATTCCTCTCAGACGCGTTTAACACCTATTCGCACATCG
This sequence comes from Mantis religiosa, assembly GCA_030765055.1. Classification (NCBI taxonomy): domain Eukaryota; kingdom Metazoa; phylum Arthropoda; class Insecta; order Mantodea; family Mantidae; genus Mantis; species Mantis religiosa. The sequence continues at coordinate 109,947,943 of CM060947.1, forward strand.
ATTTGGCAGTGTGTTCATCCCAGTTAGCTGTTTCATTACAGTGGAATGTCATCTCTGATTTACATTCCAGCGACCACTTTCCATGTCTTCTTAGTCTCTTAGCACAAGATGTGTCTCCCTCACGTATCCCTAGATGGCGCTTTGATCGTGCCAACTGGAATCTTTACACCCAGTTGGCTGTCTTTGAATACAACGAGCACGATTCTGTGAATGATTTAGTCGATCATCTCACAGAGAAAATTCTTTCCGCTGCAGAACAGTCTATTCCACGTTCGGCTACCCAACCCGGTCGATTTCCTGTCCCATGGTGGACCAACGACTGCCGGAATGCTATTCGTGCTCGTAGACGTGCTCTAAGGGTATTCCAACGACACCCTACGCTAAGTAATCTAATTGAGTACAAGAAAGCGCGCGCAAAATCTAGGCAAATAATTAAGGATAGCAAAAAGACCTCATGGAACAAATTTGTATCATCTTTTAACAGATGTACACCCTCATCTGTTGTATGGGATAAATTAAGGCGCGTGGCCGGAAAATCAACCCACTTGCCAATCGCTGGTCTGAAAACAGCTGCAGGAGTTGTTGTTGATCCGTTTGTTGTGGCTAACACCTTCGGCTGTGCTTTCGCTCAGGTGTCTAGCTCATGCAATTATGCTCCTGAGTTTATCTCAATTAAGACTCAGGTAGAATCTCAAGGTTTCGTGTTTAGTTCCAGAAACCTTGAAGACTATAACCGCCTCTTCATCTTGGCAGAGCTAGAACATGCTCTTTCGTCATCACGACTGACAGCACCAGGACCGGACGGAATCCACGTTCAAATGTTACAACAGCTCTCACCTGAAGGTAAGGCATTCCTGCTCGAGGTGTATAACCGTGTTTGGGTTGATGCCACGTTTCCTGAAAAGTGGCGAGAAGCTACCATTATACCTATCTTGAAAGCTGGCAAGGACCGTCACCTCCCTTCTAGCTACCGCCCTATTTCCCTCACCAGTTGCGTATGCAAGGTGATGGAACGCATGATAAATGGGCGGTTGGTATGGTGGCTGGAAACGCACAACCTACTGAATAACATCCAGTGCGGTTTCCGACGACGCCGTTCAACAGTGGATCATCTTGTGTCCATGTCGACACAGATTATGAACGGATTTCTTAAGAACTGTCAAACAGTCGGAATATTTTTTGACCTCGAAAAGGCTTATGATACGTGTTGGCGGGCAGGGTTGCTACGTACTCTGCACACCTGGAATATACGTGGACGCCTACCACTCTTCCTTCAGGAATTCCTGAAAGACCGCGTATTCCGAGTAAGGGTTGGCTCGGTTTTTTCGAACCTTTTTGTTCAGGAGAACGGTGTACCACAGGGGTCGGTACTAAGTGTTACGTTGTTTGCTATTGCGATTAATTCTATCTCGAAATGTGTACCTCCAGGTGTCTCGTCATGCCTATTTGTAGACGACTTTGCCGTCTACTGTACATCTCAGCGCACTCCGTTTTTAGAGCGCCGTCTTCAGACCACCTTGGACAACCTTAAGAGTTGGAGTTTAAAAAACGGCTTCCGTTTTTCCGCTGAGAAAACCATCTGTGTAAACTTCTGGCGTCAGCAGAGTCGACTACCTCCAAGGCTCCGGCTAGGCGCTGATCTACTACCTTTTGCAGATGAGACGAGGTTCCTTGGATTGATATTTGATAGAAAACTTAGTTGGTCGTCGCATATAGCACAACTGAAAGCACGATGTGACCGATCTTTGAATATCTTGCGGGTACTAAGTGGAAAATCGTGGGGAGCGGATCGTGCAGTGTTATTGCGACTTTATCGGGCACTCATCCGTTCCAAATTAGACTATGGTAGTATCGTTTATGGCTCAGCACGACCATCTGTGCTGAAGAGATTAGACACAGTCCATAACTGTGGCATACGTATAGCTGTTGGGGCATTTCCAACGAGCCGAGTTATAAGCCTGTATGCTGAGTCTGCAGAACCTCCTTTGCACTACAGGCGCAACATGTTATTAGCCAATTATGGCTGTGGACTTAATTGCATGCCCACACATCCATCGTTTACGCCGTTCTTTAATACCTTCATGGACGTGCGTTATAGGAACACTACTATTAAACCAAAGCCACCTGGTTTTCGTTTCCGGGAGCTCCTTAGACATCTTGATACTGACATGCCCAAGATGTATCCTAGGGGGGAGAGGACATACCCTCCTTGGTTGTGCAGAGCGTCCCCGGTTGATCTGGGCATGACTAAATATGATAAATCTACCATGTCTATGTCTAGTATCCGCACATGTTTTTTAGAATTTTTATCGCGATATGAGGACCATTTTGTAATTTATACTGATGGCTCCAAGAACTCAAATGGCGTTGGTTGTGCTTACGTGTGTGGAACCGAACCCTATACATTCGGATTCCACACTAGCACTTCCATTTTTACTGCAGAGCTTTATGCAATATACCGGGCCATTTTACACGTACGCCGACGAAAGTTGGGGGACTGCTTAATCCTGAGTGATTCCCTCAGTGCTCTTCAAAGCCTACGGCAGCTGTACAACTACCACCCTATTGTGCAGCGTATACAGGATGCCCTCCACGTTTTACACGCTTCTGGCGTTAACGTGGTGTGTGCATGGATCCCTGGTCACGTAGGCTTGCGGGGGAATGAAATGGCGGATTCAGCAGCCAAGACGGCTATCATGAAGCCCAGGGTTCGAATACCATCTGTGACATCGGAAGACTTTAGGGCCGAATTGCGGAGAGCTGTGCAAACCTGCTGGCAGGAAGAGTGGTCTGCTCTCCGCAGTAATAAACTTAGATCTGTCAAAGAACTTCCGATTCCCTGGGTTACCTCCTGTCGGTCATCTCGTCGCGAGGAGGTGAGTTTGGCTCGGTTACGAATTGGGCACTGCATTTTTACTCATAGTTTTCTTTTTAAAAAGGAGCCTTCTCCACTATGTCCGTTTTGTAATGAAGCGTTGTCTGTACGACACGTGCTGCTAGAGTGTTTTCACCTAGCAGACCTTAGGACGTCTCTGCAGCTGCCGGTCAGCTTTGCAGAAATATTAGCGGACGATAACGCAGTAGTGAAGAAGGTTTTTAGGTTCTTTTCGAGATTAGATTTTAGGATTTAGCAAATAGAATTTAAAGTTTTTGGATGACATTTTTATTTTATTTATTTTTTTTTTCAAGGCGTATGTATTTTTTGTCTTTTTTAACATATACTGTTTTTAGAATAATTTATATCTGGCTTTTGCCATGACCAGTTTCATTTAAAAAGGGCGCTGATGACCTCTGTAGTTGAGCGCCCTTATACTCATCATCACTCACTCACTATAGGTGGTTTACCGGGAAAATATGTATCAGTCAATTGGATAATTGCTGCCAGCTACAGAGGACCATACTAGATTACATATCATTTCCCTTAACCTGAAGCAAACAGCTGTTAAAAGACTACTGCACTACGATTTGGAATTCCATTTACACTAAATACAATGATGTCTTCCACCCAAACTATTAATCCCCAACATATTTCATAGACACCTCTTATCTCTCGACCCAATCACATAACAACCCAATTTCTTATAAATCATAGCCGTTTTCAATCCTAACTCCAAAAAATGAACATAGGAGCCTCACCATTGTGTAGTTTCCCTGAAAATGCTCCTCAGACGGCCCATTTTTGTCAAACGGGCATTATGTAACCGTAGTATCAGGCAGCAATTGGGAGGTGGCGAATTAATTGAGGTCAGATAATTAAAAAGAATATAGATTAATGAAAATGCTTTGCTAAACTAATATAAAAATCTTGTTATATTAATATGAAATTTGAATGGATAGAGTAATAATTAAAATAGTGGTTGACTTAAATAATAAGAAGGGAAGAATATAATTTAATATAGCATACATACTAGCATCCAGGCAACAGAGAAACAATTCGTGTCCAAATCGGTACACTTCGAAGAGAGAGGAAGGGAGGACCGTTACTCTCTTTGTGATGGTAAAGGTTCAATGTATGAGAACTATAGAATACTCCCAGCCAGGAACTTGTTGGGATAAAACGGTTTTCAAAATGCAGTTGAGCATGAACGCTAAAGGGATTTACTTCGCTGATTTGATAACGATGTATACCGTTACAAACAACTCAGGGTAGGCGTTCCCCAACTCAGGGTGGGCTGAACGTCAATAAGTTAAATGAGTTTTGCAAACCAATGCGAAAATTCGAAATAAGTGAGAAACCAATAATAATGTAACATTTGAGAAGGGTGAGCTAGTTTGGTCATGTGATAAAGTTAGAGAGGGGATCAGAATAAGGTTCGAACTGAATCGTGAAGTAAGAGAAACTTATTTAAAAGGTGATACTACGACAGGAAGGACGTGTTCATGCGCATTAAGAAGAGAAGCGAAGATTTATATGTCTGAAATGTAGGGAAGTTAAAAATAGCGCATCTAGCGTAAGTGGAAGCAGCAAAAGAAGTTTATTAGAGCAAAGCAGTCGCCGTATAAAGAAGATATAGAAACCGCGCGGCAGTAACTTTAAACAAGTAATCCAGGGTTTCAAGTAAAATTTAATTTATGTTAGGAATTTTACTAACAGGTGGTCACCGATACAAGTCGATAAGAAAACTTAGTAAGAATTAAACTAAATAAATTTTGCAGCGAACCAAGTGTTATTAATACAACTGAGTAGCCAACAACCACTAAAAGCCATTTCCTACAACCATTCACCTGAGGATAAGAGAACTCAGAGCTCCAATTGGAACCCAAATGACATATGAACCCAATTAATTTAACTCTGGTATGCGGGTTTGAACCACGACCTCAGCTCGGTTTCGTGGTATATATTGTGGGTTTCTTTATTATTATGAAAATCGATATATTAATTTATTAAGTAATTCTAAAGCCAAATAGAAGGCACAAACTTTCAAAGGTGTACTTGCTATAATTAACTAACAAATTATTCAACAATTCCAAATCGGTGTTAGCTATTCCACTGTTAAAGGGTAAAAATACGCTACGCAGCATTTCCGGAACTTGGAAAGCTGTTGAACAAAGTTAAAAGTCGGAAGTTTCATTAAATTTTCTCCTTCCTTTGCATGAATATTGGAGGATGTTCATTCGTTATTAGCAAGCTGGGGCTGTATGAAATTATAACTAACGGTGTTATAACAGCGGAATAATAACACAACTTTCTAATCATATCATGAATACAGGAACTAAATGAAATTAATTTATTCTATTTTTAAGGTTAAAATGCTGTACGCCATTATTTTTATTTTTATTCTTTTTTTCTCCACTGTTCATTCTTCACGATTTGACGGTATTCCCTTCCAAAGTACAACCTCTCATGAACTGAATTATATCACTTCTCCAACTTGCTCTTGGTCTTCCACATATCCTGCTCCCTAATGGTGACCATTCCAAAATAATCCTAGGCCATATTTCTTGTCATTCTTTAGACGTGACTACAACATTGCAGAGCTTTCCTTTCAATTCTTTCTGTGTCTCATCCATCCCCATTAACTGTCTTACTTCTTTCCTTTCCTTCTCTGACCTAAACACTTTTGACTTCTCTATATAGGTGCCCTATCCATATCCGCTGCCTGTATTTTATTTTTTAACTGAATTAAGTGTCCAACTCTGTGCTTCATATGTCATTATATTTAGTTTTCACTACCGTGCTAAGAATAAGTTTTGTTTTTCTACGCATAATTCTGCTACATAGAATTTCTTGTTTGCACATTTTATGATTTATATTTCCATTGCAGCTACCGGCTTAATGAAAAATTGAACCGATGAATTTAAATTTTTTTGTATTTATTTGAGTTGTTGGTACCACCGCAGAAGCTGTTTGTCATCGAGAAAATGCTCTTTGTTCTCTATTTAACACTCCTTTTTATTGAACTGAAAAAAATACACAGAATATAAGTATACAAAGGTTAACACACTATTTTATATAGCACACAGTTCTCTGTTCAATAGTGTAAAATGCATTGCTAAAATATTTGACTTTTCACGCAAAACTTTCACTTTAGAAAACATCCGAACTTTTCGAACAATCCATTATTTTCTCAGGAATGCCAGCGAGCAAACATAATGTACCCTCCCATATGAATGAGTTTATTGGATAATTCTGTTAGCAAGATATGCGTATTTGGACGACACACAGTTTACTAGTCCCCACCTCCACAAGATGGATTCTCTTCTAATCGATAACCAATAACCGTTACCATCAGCACCTACAGATAATCTCATCAACTCTCTTTAATTAAAAACGCGTTTAAGCGGGAGTGTTAGTCGGCAAATTATGCAGCATAACTGATTTCCAAAACGTTGTTCAAATCCCCCGATAATGTTTGCAGCGTAGTTGACATAAAACTTATGTGAAACTGCATTCCTGTTCCATGAAATATATTCCTTTTAAATAGATTGCAGCTTTTAATAAGCGCGTTCATTAAATTTAAGCATACCTCTGTGGCTGCTTTGATGGTGTGTCTTTACAAATATTCTGTGAATCCACAATTCCACTCACTGAATTGACTATCAACGGAGATTCCGCTGTTTCGCTGTATCTCTTTCAAACTTTCTCCTTCATTCGTGTTTTTCTTTCCCTCTCCGAATCTCATCTTTGTCCCTCCCGCTCCTCTCTCTCCCCCTCTCTCCCTCTCTCCTCCCTTGTATGTTGCAGCAATAATTAAACTATTTTTCTGAGATTTGAACATTATCAATATTAAACCATAATGATGATAGCACTACAGGTCATGTAGACCCGTGGCCTCCCTAACCACCCTCTTCCATTCTACTCGGTCCTCTGCTTTTCTTCTCCAGCCTTTAACCCCCAACATTCTCAAGTCATCTTCTACATCATCTACTTTTTTCCTGGGTCTTCCTCTTCTCTTTCTGCCATCCAGCTTTCCTATGAATATTTTCTTAACTACAGTGATTTCCGACATTCTTTTCATATGGCCAATCCACTTATTCTTCCTTGTTTAATCTTCACTATATATTTGATTGTCCAAATAGGCTAACTCCAAGTTAGTCCGCATTCTCCATCCGTCCAAGTTCTCTTACTACTCCAAATATATTTCTCAAAATCTTCCTTTCCCACCGTAATAACCGCTGTTCTGCTCTGGTTGTCAGCGCCCAACTTTCTGAACCATACATTATTACCTATTGGTCTCAGTACAGTTGTATATATTTTAATTTTTGTATTCCCACTGACGTTCCTTGATTTAAATATATTCTGCAAGGCATAGAAGCATCTGTTACCACTTGTTATCCCTTCTTGTATTTCCCCTGATGCTTTATTATCTACTGTTACTATAGATCACAGGTATTTAAAGTTTTCCACTCTGATATTCTTTCTAATGTAATTTAACTGCAGGTTCTCTTCTTCTTGCATCCCCGTCACCTCCCATCTTCATATATTTAGTTTTACTAACGTTCATTACCAATCCTAGACCCTGTGCGCCATTACCAAATCTGCTTTCTGTCTCATTAGCCGTTTTCTTCGCCGGTTTGTCTCCAGATTATCTGAGTTAGTCCGAGGCTGTGTTAAGGTATGCGTAACAAAGTTCGTTTTACGACGTAGGGGAGTTAACCTTACACCCAACCCCCAACCTGGAGGACCAGGTCCCACATGTATGCCCCCTGGGACTGGGTGGCCCAGTTATAACCCCGGGTACCATTTTAGTCGCCTTTTATGACAGGTATGGTCTAACTTGGGGCTATTCTTTACACCCGGCCGTCACTTATTAAACAATAAGTAAAATATTTAATAACAATAAACGTGCCAGCTTTTTCGTTTTGTTCGGAAAGCACATCAATGATAATTTACCACTAAATATTCGCCTTTTTAAAATTGTATAGAAATAAAGTTTCAGAAATAAATATTTGCTTCCTCTATGGAGTCCTAAGAAGACAGTAAAGATAATTGCGTCTCCCTGTGGTGTCAAGTTTAATCGCAGCTGCTGTTTTAAGGTCCCTAAATACATAAAATAATTTTTAGAAAAAGGTTAATATCTGAATCTATAGATGTATGTGTGTATCTACGAACAGCATGGTATCTAAGTTTCAAAGAAAGGAAGCAAACATTTTCAAGAAGATATCCTACCTAAATCATGCTTTATATACAGAATTTCTCACTTTTTTTTAAACTCTTACAGTGACTTTAACACTCTTGACTAGAATACTATATGCGTAAGATATTTACATAACAAAAGCAAATGTATGTCATGAAACTATTTTGTATCATTTTGTGTAACCAATAAACCATAACAGACAGCCAGAAGTGTAATACATCAAAATATAGACATGTTTAGAGCACACCATTAATTTGAAGTGACTTTTTGGACCATATTCCATATCTGGGATATCGGTTTGAATTTTTTCATTACTTTGTCATTCCTTTCAAGTGTTGTCGATGTTTCGAAGCAATGAAATTCTACTCCAACATTTAGCGATCAGCTTTTAAATACTTGATTATCGTGATTCCCGTTTCTCTTTAGAACAAAATATGGAATGAAGCTATGCAAACGTTTAGGTATCTAAATTATCTTGAAGTAGATGGAAGAGTAAGTATTTGCAAGAATATTTTGAAGTCGCTTATAAGAATAAACGATAGTGCATAGAGAAGGCATATGAATGTAGTATATGATCTTCATCTCATGATTAGGGAAAAATAAATTAAATTTTAAAACCATCATATAGCCATCTAGCTATTAAATATCTGACTGTTCCTTTAATCTACAGTGGTTCTCCTACAGCTACTACAAAATGTGTAAATGAGTAATAATATTTTCTGTCGATTAAGAATATGTATATATAATAATAGGCTTTCGTATGTCTAGTTTATAGAAGAATAGAAAAGGTGATGTGAATGCAGCGTATCGAATTTTTTATTAGATCTTAATAATAAGCAAGATACTTATTTGTTTTCTTGTCCCATAAAACTGCCGATTTAGTGGATAAAAGGGTATCAACTATTCTGAGGTGACACCTAAATTATAAAATGTAAGAGTAACGTGGTGTAACAAAACGTTTTTGATAGAAGTTGTTTCTCAGCAATTTATACTTAGTTGTATTACTGCTGAGGAATATGGTTTAAAGAAATCTACCATAAACATTCTCAATTCTCATAAGATAACGCTATGTCATTGAGCGATAGTCACGTGCCTGCCCTGGACACTCATCGATTGGCATAAAGCATTCTGAGCTCTGATGATGGTAGACGAATGGCAAGGTGTCTAACGCAGAGGCGCTAGAGGCAAGTTGCGGAATAAAGCTGAAAGCACCAGAGAAACTATATACGTGTATTACCCTATCGATTGGCTTTATCAGACGCACAATAGACATTTAGGAAATGTTTGTACTAAGCGGAGAGCTTTGACACGGATTGGATTGGATTACGGTACGGAGGGGACTCAGCACGGAGTTCCAGTTGGTGGTTTATTACACCTATATCCCAAGTGGGGCAACCCGTAAGGAAGAATGAGGGGAGAGGAGACAGAGGGGGGCATCCTAAAGATGTCAAGACAATGCAGAAGGCAGGACCACAACAATTCACCAGTTGATAACTCCCCGGTAGGCCAGTATAACCGGCAGCTTACCCGATCGCGGTCCGGAAACAGTCCCACCACACCGGGTGCGGGAACCTGAGACCGTCCTACCGAAGGAAGAAGTTTTACTCAGAGCATATCATCCTGCCATGCACACCGCAGACACTCATACCCTGAATGAGACCATCAGAGGAAAGATGATGTGAAATGAAAATGAAGATGAAATGTAGGGATAAGAAATTAAGAGGATACGATTAACCTACCCAGCATTGTCTGGTGACCCAGGAAACCCCTGAAAAATCCATGGATCAGGTAGGTCAGCCATTGGGAATCGAACCCGGGCCTCCCGGGCCACACACGAAGCTGCCTGAGCCATAAGGCTCGGTAATGACACGGAAGTTTAAATACCAAAATCTCATAAAACAATGATACAGTTCTACGCTGTCTCCCGTGGTGCTATGCTACTTTTATGTGTCATATTTAATAATACTCGTTTTTCTCATATACACTCCCGTAAAAACTTTTTGAAAAACGATTTTCAATTGTGGAAACGTAGAGTCAGACTGAAAAATTCAATGCCATAGCCGGGATTTGAACCACGGATCTTCTGGTTTCCGTCCAGCCGCACTACCATTGTGCTACTATGGCCAACGTGCCGATATGACATTAAATTCTCCAACTGACTCGTATTTTCCCGGTAAACCACTTAGGAGTTCTCATAAACACATGAGACAACTACCTTAATGGCGACTTACTATGCTGTAAGTACTTTAAGTCCCGGGCTTCATATAGTAAATCACTATTAGGTTAATTAATGGAAATTAATTATTCTTTCACACTGGTTCAAATCCCGGCTATGGCATTGAATTTTTCAGTCTGACCCTACGTTTCCACAATTTAGCTTACACACGGCCAGTGTGAAAGAATAATTAATTTCCATTAATTAACGATTTTCAATGCTTACTCGAAGCCACAAGCTCAAACCAGAAGGGCATAGGGTATAAAGTTCCTTCGCGTAATTTCCTTTGGAAGGAAAGTAAAGCCATTGGTGTCGTGCAATGTTTATTTGTACTTTAGATAATCTCACATCTTAATGAAAAGATCCCTAAGTAATATTCTCGACCATCTCACGCTTGTAGCATCCTAATTCTAGCCCAAGACACTATCAATGGGAAAAATCAGTCACTGCAAAACTGCGTCAGGACGTTCCCTATACGACAAAGGTAACTCATCAGTCAAACGTAAGTCAATATTCACATACATAAAATCGAACTATGTCTTGGTAGTTCTATGATCTCGTATATGCATTTTCCAAACCAGAAAGCCATTCATTCAAATGAACAGGTTTGAGCAGAAGCGAAGAAATAGTTTTTCTCTTAAATATGAGTAACCAGGAAGATAAAATGGCAAACAATGCTAAAAAGAACTAAGTCACGAAAACTGTATTAAATGAATGGTGTTTTTCTTTTTCAATTAATTTTCATATAAGCGAGTGCTTGAAAGATTATAAATGCAGCTCTACCGCAATCGTGGATTCCGTTGTGGGTAGCTGGGGAAATAAAAACTGAAGAGCTGAAGTGATAGTCAAAGTTTCAAGAGCAGGTCTTTATATTTGGCTTTAGATGTCGCCGTTTAAGCATAACAAACATAGTATCATGAATTAACACATCAAAGTGGATATTTATCAAGTTTGTATATATAATTCGTATATAATAGTATAAAGTGAGGAGAGAAGAAACATTACGTTTTAATAGTTTAATGTAAAACATTGGTCTTGTAAACCAAAAATAACTTACTTTTAAAACTAGGTAAGTTTAGCTGATTGTAAATTATCTCTCAGAAAAGTTTAATCTAAAATAAAGCTGTAACATACCTTTTAGAAGATCTGCTTTCTTCCATATAAGCTTTTGTTTTCTGGTGTTCTAATTACAGAAAACTATACCAAATTAAATTACAATAAAGAGGACTGAAGGGATAGAGCCAGACTGAAAAATTCAATGCCATAGCCGGGATTTGAACCACTGATCTTGTGGTTTCTGTCCAGCCGCTCTAATCATTTGAGCTACTATGGACATCATACCGACATGACAATAAATTCTCCAACTGATTCGTGTTTCTCCCGGTAAACCACTAGGAGTTCTCATAAACACAGGATACAACTACCTTAATGGCGACTTACTATGTTGTAAGTACTTTAAGACCCGGGCTTTATAATTCGGACCACTTATTAGGTACAATTAATGGAAATTAATTCTCCTTTCACACTAGCCGTGTGTAGGACGCACTATGAAGGGGTGGAGCCAGACTGAAAAATCCAATGTCCAAGCCGAAATTTGAACCTCGGATCTTCTGGTTTCCGTCCAGCCGCTCTAATCATTTGAGCTACTATGACCAAAATGCCGACATGACATTAAATTCTCCAACTGACGCGTGTCTCGTGTGTTTATGAGAACTCCTATGTGGTTTACCGAGAGAAACACGAGTCAGTTGGAGAATTTAATGTCATGTCGGCACGTTGGCCATAGTAGCTCAAATGATTAGAGCGGCTGGACGGAAACCAGAAGATCCGAGGTTCAAATCCCGGCTATGGCATTGGATTTTTCAGTATGGTTCTACCCCTTCATAGTGCGTCCTTTACAAGGCTAGTGTGTAAGAACAATTAATTTCCAATAAAGAGGACTTTTTGGACATCCAGTATAACAATCATGACACACATTTTATTCATGTCAATTTCTTAAATAGAAGGGTATGTTTTAATCTACATTCATAGAGGCATTTTGGAAATATCAAAGTCATTTATAAACCTTTCTACACATACAAAATATTTTCAGGCAACAAAAATTGCAATATTGGTTCTTTAAAAGAGATAGGCATAAATATTAAGTTGATATTTGTATGAGTTTAAATCTTGATTCATGTTGCTCACATACACATTACATATACATATCATAAGTAGGAATAATGGACATAAAATAGAGTGGACCTTTAAAGCAAAAGGTTGGAATCAGTTCCAGTAATACCGAAAAGTGACATAAAATTGATATTATTGTACAATTCCTACTAAGTTTGCCTCATTATCGGATTCCAACCAACAGAAATTCATGCTTTAACAAGTTTACAGGACGTTTCAGAAAGACTTGTTAGAACTTTTAAATTGCGTATATGCATTTGTATGCATTCTTATATCTATAAATAGACAGAACACGCTCTTTAAGTGTTTTAGAAAAGGAATGGATCATGAAGCTATTGCTTTCCGCAGAAGATATAAATCGCCCCCATTTATCTAAAACGCATGCGTAACATAAGTTAATTGCTAATAAGAATGGTTCTAAAAGTAATATATATTTTCCGTGCCCAAAAGTGCTTAAGTAAAACCGTAACGCTGGCCTACTCGACGTTGGCAACCGTTTTTAACCACCTAAAGGGGAATTAGTAAATTAATTAGTTTTATTTGCCTCACCTCATTATTTATGAAGTTATTGTACAGTGATCTAGGGTTTTAAAAGTTATTTCTCCCCTATAACGGTCCTATCGACAGTCTTCTAAGTTCCGTAAATGCTGCCTATCTTATAATACATCATTGATTGGAATATTACAGCAGGTGAAGTTTTAAACCTTTTTACCTTCTTTGTGGTTCCATAGCTATTTAATAAAATAAAACCTGCACAGTTTTCATACAGTGCAGAAATTCTTAACGTACACAACTAAAGAGAGGTGAATTGCTGGTGAATATGAAGTTCATGCACACACGTCACCAATTTTGGAAAAGATAAATAATGTGCGATCACCAAGAATTAAATCTTTTCAGTTAACAGTCTTCAAATATCAGATACCTCATGTCTAACATTAGCCATTATCTCTCATTACCGCAGTACTGGTAAGTCCTGCTAACGAACTCGATGACAACATACGTGAGTATGCATAATGGAAGTTATGGAACTAACTGTTCTGGGAATTCATGCGAATCTAGCCTTATAAACAGATTCGATTGTTGTATTATACTGAGTCTTATATACTTAATTATCATGTACATTATTGGAATGTAACACTAAAGACATTTGTCTTTTCCCCTGTTTTGAACTTTCTTAGAGTAAAGTCTTTCTAGTCAATGCGAGTGCAGTTGCTCCACAGAGGAAATAGACCCTACCGCCCACTAATGACCGTCATAAATTTATCTCCACACTGCAGAAATGGAACACTGTCGTTCAGGACCAATAGCAACCCTGATTTTCTGGAAATGACAGTCACATGTTTACTCTACGTGGAGTCTCAGTTGCCAAAGATCCAACTTCCAGTTGATCTGTTTCATTAGTGCAGAAATTCGTTGTGTTTCACGATGTGGAGAACGTGGGAGGGAAATGCAGTGGTAAATGTAAATATGTAAATGAAGTAATAGATAACTTTCAGTCAAGTGAAAATAATCAAAGCGAAGACACTAGTGTTAATGAATTGGAAAGTGTTGCTGGGCCGAGTTATATTAGTGGAAAAGCCTCAACGTTATAACGGGAACTGTTTCTAAGCAAATTGAAGCGCTTGTTTGGACACACACACACACACACACACACACACACACACACACACACACACACACACACACACACACACACACACATGTATATATATATAATGAGTATCTGGCATGCTTAATTTTTTAAGATTACTCACTCAGACTAGGCAGATGTATACCATTCCTTCCAGAAGCGCTTTTCGGTCTTTGCTTCAGACCATCTTCAGTGGAAGTAGTAGTTGGTGCAGCTTCCACTGAAGATGGTCTGAAGCAAAGACCGAAAAGCGCTTCTGGAAGGAATGGTGAACATCTGTCTAGTCTGAGTGAGTAATCTTAAAAAATTAAGCATGCCAGCTACTCATTATTTATATAAAATATATCTCACTTTTAATAACTTGACAAGTCTTCTTTAAAACATAAATATGTGCTGAAAAATAATCTTAGTAAGGGGTCATACAATGAACCTGATAAATTCTGGGTATTCACAGAAATACAGTAAGTAAAATTGTGACGAAAGCAATACCAAAGACGCCGATCAAGTCTGAAAACAAAAGGAAATGTTTCTCCAAAGTGGATAATTTCACATGCGATTTAATTCGTCAAGAGGTTTATAGATTCTATGTAAAAGGAAGAGCGGCCACCTTAAACGAATTGGTTGCACATTTGCAAGAAATTTGTGAGTTCTCTTATGGGCACTGCACTTTGTGCGACCTACTAAAGGAGCTGGGTTTCAAATACCGCACTTGTCAAAAGTAAGAATGTTTCGCAGTAATGGACATAAGATAATTTATTTAGACGAAACCTTGTACGATACTCATGACGTATCCAGAAAGGTGCCAACCTGGCACTAAGGACTGGGAGAAGGAGGGGCGCTGTTATGAAGCAATTATAAGGGTTCGTCAAAGGAGTCGGCCGACGTGCACACGCGTTAACTAAACAGACTTTACCAACAACTATTCTTTATTCTATGGCAGTCTTAACTCAGAGACCGAATGAATGTGTATGTGTATGTGTGTGTGTGTGTGTGTGTGTGTGTGTGTGTGTGTGTGTGTGTGTGTGTGTGTGTGTGTGTGTGTGTGTGTGTGTGTGTGTGTGTGCTGGTATACAACACCCAACGAAAAGCCACTATACGAATTGACCCCATTGGATGTACACACGCAACATGTGACAAAGCTAAATGGTCACTGATTTGAACATTGTAATTAAAGGCAATAAAAATGCAATCACAACAGGTTTAGTGGTTCCTGAGTTTAACGTACATACACTCACATATATTCAGCGTTTCTCTCTGTGTGATATAGTATATCTTACTGCTAAAGTTGAGTGTGATCAACTTACAGATGTATCTAATGACAGCAGCTCAATAGATGTATCTTGAAAAACGCACGATGTAGAACTGAGAGCAAATCGCTGTCAGTAGCCGTTTTATCACATTTTCCATCCGGATCGGTATCGTAAAAACCGGCTCAACTTCTTCGCGAATTCTCCAATTTATGTTATACTTTTTGCAATGCACGTTATAGGTCAAATTTCTTGTCCTAACTGTTCTAGCCCAGGTTCCAAACAGCGCCTAAGGTTGTCAAACATATAGGTCACCTGAAGCTTATTTTCATAAATTATATTTTTCTGATCAGAATTCAGCAAGCATATTACAAAAATTAGCAATTAACGGGCAATTAGTATGTCTTTTTACTTTTATATGTAGTTATCATTACGTATGCAACGCGTTCAGTTGCTATATTTTTCCATACACCAGAAAAGGCAATGCTTGGTCTTATATTATACCATTATAATAGAAGTATAAATATTAAACACTAAGTTTAACATATTTTTATACATTTATTATCATATTTAACAAAATTCGGTCGGTTGCATTATTATGCTAAAAACGTAAAGTTCGTCTCTATCTACCACTCCGTGCGCCTCACTTTCCTCCTCAGCTATGCATGTATATGGGAAAGCTGATAACAAAATTGTTCTGTCGGAACCCGTAGCATTTCTAGCATTATTTAGTTAACTAGATATTCTTTTCTTTTTTTCTTTTTTCTCCACTCTGTCACAATTTCATATTCTATCTCTGGTTAAATCTCGCACCACGGTCTGGAACTGCGGTCGCATCCTTCATTGACTGGAGTAGAATTAATTTTTATTCCGCTCCTATCCAGTGGGAATTCATTTATATTTAACTTTAGATAATCGTAAAAATCATGATATATTCCCTACGACGAATAAATCATGTGCTAAGATTTGTTCCACTTTATTGCTGTGAACCCTTAATTGCGATGTCAGTGTAATTATAAAATGGACTATACCTGTGCCCTGAGGAAGCCCACAGCATGATGGGGCAAACGTCGGCAACAAGCCAAACAACGACGCGGCCTTCTCCGAAAGCTCAAGATATCCTCATGGACTATACCTGTATGATATGTGATACACTGAAACTTTATAACGGCCCCATCCTTGGTGAAGGATTGGCATGTTTTGTTTTATGTATAAAAGACCCAAACATTTTCATTTCTATTTTATTTGTTTTTAACCACAGCAATCCATTGTACACTACATGGCGTTAATTTTCGGACAGTAGATCGCGGACGGGAGTTCTTTTACTTTCATTTCTTCCCTTTTTGTTTCCATTTTAAGAACTCTACAGAGTAAAATTTAACAATAAATTAGGACAATTCTATATCCAAATGTGTCAACACATATTGTACCTTTCCAACCAAAGCCAGAGTTGGAAATATGTTAAAGACGGATAACTCCTGCAGACAATAATGGTAGAGTCCCATCGTCAAGCCAACGTACTTTCTCTGTTTCTGTTCCAGTGTACCCAAATAATACAAAGGTATTCCAATGTTCCCAAACCCTGATGTTGAAACCGTAGTTATTCCGTAAATATGAGTGTCCACTCTGCCACAACGCTAAGTTGTGCGTATATCGCTTATACTCAGTGTATATTATTATTTCACTGACGAAGAAGTAGACAGAGTATATGGTTGGTAACCAAAAGTTTCCATAAGACATCCCATGGTGAATTTGGAATGGAAGTACAGCTTCAATATTCTTTGACAACTAGCGATAAAACGTATTGATGTTAGAAATACTGCATAGTTGTCGTCACTCGCATTGTACTGCTATAACGGAATGCTCTCTTCGTCCTTATATTGTGCATCAGTTTTGGCGATGTAGGAAGAAAGTTTTCAGTATTATTCCTTCCGCTTTTTCTTTGCACGTAGGATTCCAATAGTTCGATCCATTTCTGCAACCTTACACTACAAAATTTAAAGAATGTGATACAAAGAAGGGTGACAGTTTCTGAATGTTTTGTTTAGTCTTCATTACTTGTCTCTCAAGAACTGACAGTCCAAAGAACAATCGGAAGCATCTGAGGTCACCGGGGGGAAAGAAAGATGGCTGTCTACCTCTGCTGCCACGTCGGTCCTTAATATATTTATATATGACGTAATCGAATAAAACCATTCAGGTTTTTCATTTGGACTATCCATTGGGCTATCTCTTACAATGTGTCGAATGCATTATTCACATCTTCTTCTGGTACAAATGCCAATGAATGAGGCTGTGATCTAAATTCACTGTTTTCTTTTCCTTGGTATGTTATTAAGAACCCGCTGTCTTGAGATGTCGCTCGAGCTGGAAAAAAACTGTTATTTTTGGCTTCGGGATATTCCACTTTAACAGTATAAAAGTTGATTCATTATCAGCCGATGAGAACCGTCCATTCAGTTTACTTTGAAATTGAAGTAGTATTTCTTCCTTCAGAACTCTAAAATGTTAATTCTAGTCCCTATTCTTTCTTTTCATAAGTACAAGCATAGCACTGAACCGTCTATTTACACTATTCACGTGTATTATGTAGTAGGATTGTTGACAACAGTTTAAGTGTTTTGATGATTTACTTACATTCTTTAGCAAATATCATTATTTTTTCGTCACTAACTTGATGAAAAAAGGAGTCACCTGTTAGCTTCTAAGCTTTGAAAATAACTTTCGGCAGTTTATATGTTCAACTGTTTTCCATGTTTCTATTCTGGGGGCATGTTTTCCAACCTGGTAGGCACTTGGTTGATTTGATAGTGCGATTACTTCCTTCACAAACATATTTTTCAGTTTATTTTGAAGAATGGAGGAAATTGGTTCTCTGGAAATTCTTGTTGCTTCCTTTATAAACCCCGTACACTCTTTCGTATCAATTCGGTTCAATCAGCAGTATACCTAGGATGTCATTTTATGAGTCTAGTTCCAAGTTTCTCTGTCTTCACTGAGTTACATTCTCCCATACCACTCCACTTACCATGTTTCTGTGTTTGGTTTACATGCAAGCTTTATGTATAAGTTGTAATACGTCTTTATTTAATTTCTGTATATTTTATTTCATCACCTTCTTCCCATTTTATTATGTGAAAACACACTCACGTATCTCATATGGTGTCTGATGAAGTCGCGGTCCATACAGTTAACTAGATATTGGGAAGATCTTGCATTTTATTATATCACCCAAGGGCATTATATAAAACAACATAAACACAGAAGTACCTAAAAGTATTGTACAACGATCCGTAATTGATGGAAATTAATCATTTCTTCACACTAGCCGTATATAGGCTAAGGTTTCTGATGGATATAGTCAACATGAAAAATTCAATGCCATGGCCGGGATTTGAACCACGGATCTCCTGGTTTCCGTCAAGTCGTTCTAACCCATTGACCTACCATGTCAACGTGCCGTCCTGACATTAAATTCTCCAGTTGACTCATATATTTCCCCGGTAGACCACTAGGGGCTCTCGCATCCGAGATACACCGTTTGTGGCGACTTACTATCGTAAGTACTTGAGTCCCAGGCTTCATCATTTAACTCTTATTATTTTAGTTAACTGATGGAAATTAATCATTTCTTCACACTAGCCGTATATAGGCTAAGGTTTCTGATGGATAGAGTCAACATGAAAAATTCAATGCGTTGACCATGGTAGCTCAAGGTTAGAACGACTGGACGAAAACCAGGAGATCCTGGTTCAAATCCCGGCCATACCATTGAATTTTTCATGTTGACTCTAACCATCAGGAAAAATCCGTAATGCTGCCGAAGAAGAAAATAACAACATACTCGTCTGTTAAGCTCTCAGTTGCATTCGAAACAACGTGTTTCAATATGTGAAGTTGCTGGAGTGAAGTAGTTGATAAGTATGTCTTTCCTTATCCTTACAACCCGCATGTCACACATTTTTCTCTCTGGAGCCTGTGATTCATTCATTCATCAATCGATAAATATAGGTTAAAGGAGATAAACCCGCAAACGAAAAAATACGTTAAATTGTTTGCTATATTGGTATTCAGAACTACAGAGTAAAACCAGAAAGCGAATTATTTTTGGAAAGATAGTGCACACTTTGACTTATATGCAGGAATCATTCTAAAAGCAAACCCTCAAATGTCTTAAATATTCAAACTTTCAAAATATAGGTATATAAAAGCATTAAAATAGTACAAAGGTTCTTTTAACAACCCTTTGCAGTGTCACATTGATAAGGCGACAAAGAAGCGAGGTAATTCTTTTTCTTTTGTTCCTCGTTTCAACTTATTTTAGAATATTATTTTAAAAATAGTACCAAATCATTTAAGGTGGCGTGTAATGGTAGTGAAAATCGTAAGAAAGGGGCGTGAGGAAGGGGGTGGAGAGAAGGACAAGTGGGTACAAGGTAAAATATGCATTTCTCCTGTCCTGCTTTCATCTTTTCCTGACTTCGCACTCAGTATTACCCAAGAGCAGGGATTAAGAGTCGACTCCGAGGCTAACGAAAGAGCCTCGGTCGACTCCCTCTGACGTCACGCAGCATTCAATTGCTTGAATTTCTATACCAAGTTGCAAGGCATTACATACGTACACATTTATACAAGATTTAAAACAAATTAAAAATGCTGTTTTCTGTAGCTCATACCCTTAACAACAGTTATTCATTCAAAGAAGGGAATATTAGAGAACATGTTATTACAGCTGTATTTCAATGTATTACTGAAAATGTGTTACTTTAAAGCAACTAACATTGAGCAAGGTAGTGTATTACGTCACACGTTAGTTTCGTTGATACCTCATCAGTAGAACAAACAAGAGACTATTATTGTAGGGTTTTTACTTCTAAAGATGTTTTACACATCGCCTTCGTTTGGACCTATGGCCAATATACTTGGCAGCCCGAAGCAAACTGCGTTGGAATAGGACATTCGTAACCCTTTAAATTAAATCGCATAGGTCTCTCGGATCATTGTTTCATTTTGATTATAAATATCCACATATGCATTGTTCATTAAAATGTTCCTTATAAGCAACAAGCCATTACTTTTTAACATATTAATAAGCAAACTTAACAAACACGCACTCGTCGGGAAACACATTACAAATCCGTTTACTGCCAGCTTGCCATTGAATTTAGCTCCAAGCTTGTGAGGTCAAAATATGCTACTACAAAAATTACGTTGGCAACGCAAGTTTGCTATAGTAACTGCAGTGCAGGGAAATAATTCGCAACACAACTATTCATCCAATGAAGTTTCGGTATAATAACGTTTTAATTCTACAACATTTTCCTTAACACTACCGTAAAATGATTTATCTTATTTCCTTTGAATTTAAGGAAACGTATTGTCTTCAAAGTATTTCTCCTTACTGCTTGAATCTGCTATGCTGCATAACTATTTCATCAGCAAGCAATTACTTAAAATGATAATATACGAACGTAATCAACACTCAAAAGGTTATATATATATATATATATATATATATATATATATATATTGTCGCGGTAACAGGCATAAACAGCTTCGGCGCAAATAGATAATAGACGGCGGATAATTTTTCACGGTAATAAAGAGCTTGATAAGCAGCGCGGCTAGTGTACACAAAGGGGTCGGCAAATAAAGGACCTGCCGGCACAGCTAGGATTTCATGTTTGGAAAGTTCTAGAGATATCTCGATTGCCAGAGAATAGTTGTTTTTCTTATTTGCTCGAGAAGTCTCTCGAATTATGAATGAGATATATAAGCGATTGTGACACGTCAGCAGGTCAGTTTTTGTAAAACAAAGAGTATTGTGTAACGAGGGTCAGTTCTGTGTAAAATGACAGTCAGCTGTGAAGTGTTGTAACGAAAGCTGATGTTTGTTATTGTCGACGACCTTGGTGCTATAGATTGTGTTATGTGATGCAAAGTTGTTACGTGAGAGTTGAACAGTGTATTTCGAAGGAAATGAACATTTAGAATTTCGGTAAATTGGACTTTTAATTCTGCGAACCCACAAAGTCACTATATATATGACTATGTGTGGCTTTTTTTTTTTTTTTTTTTTTTTTTTTTTTGTAATTTTACGTCCTCCAAAGTTAAGTCATATCAGGCGATGAATGGAATGGACGAAATGATGCTCAAATGAGCCCAGGGTCCATAGAGCTTAGAGCTACCCGACATTCGTCTTTCAGGATAGGGGAAACCCCGGAAAAAACCTTATCCCGGTAGCTCACCCTGGCCGAGATTCGAACTCGGGACCCCTTGAACGTGAGGCAGACACTCTACCACCACGCTACCGAGGCGGACTGTGTATGTGTTTGTGTGTGTGTCTGCGTGTGCGTTTGTGTGTGTCTGCGTGTGTATGTCTGTGTATGTGTGTATGTTTCTGTGCGTGTGAGTGCGTGTTTGTTTGTGTGTGTGTGCCTATAATGCACCTGTAATAATAGTGCTTAAAGTTGATCGGAAACATTTAAAATACATCTTCATTACTGGGACGAATACAAACTGCCAAATTTTCATTGAATTTAGCCCCATGCATATTACGTCATCATTTCCAATCATAAACAGAATTAGGTTGAAATTTCTCGAACGCCATCCTGTGTCCATTATATTAACAATTTACTTCAGGCAGCAGAGGGTTAAACTCGCCAAACTCACCGAAAAGCTTATTTAAAGTGCATTTGATTTCTAGTACAAATAGAAACCTCCAACTTCTATTGACTTTATCCCATCAGTATACGCTAGGTGTAGGGTTAATTTGCCAAATAATACATTTCAAATTCATTTAAGCACTAGCAAAAATTGCTAGCTAGGTACTAAATTTTTCTTATAGGATTATAAATCTGCTTCGGGCTAGAAAAAAAATATATTTTTTAATACTTTTAAAAAGGTAGCATATGAAAAACCTCGAATCCTTTATCTTTTATGAAACTTAATCTTCTGTGGCATCTGTTTAACGTATTCGTTTCACCCAAAAGTTCGATATTGAAACTGCATCTTAAATTCATGTTTTGGTGTCCCCTGTACCATAAAAAAGGGGTATTCAAATTTGATTTTAGTTTCAAATTTCTGAATTCCTGTTGTGCCTAAAATTGAATAGAGTATACCTGAAAAGGCAAAGGAAATAAACTTCTGCAAGAAGTTGTGGAACCACTCATAGGATAAATATATACGAGGTAGGGAACGCCATGTGAATGCAGTTGACTCTAATTATAAACATACATGAAGAAGGAAATGCACATTTTAAAGCCCTCTTCGCTGTTTAGGCATAAGAATAAGCGAAATTGATAGAATTCAAATAGAAGAAAAAACGACGTCAACTAAGTATCAATAACATTATTGAATATAAATTTTAATATTCAGTGAGTTCACTGAATTCAGTGCCCAAGTTTGTGGTCTCCTAGATGTATATTATTCGGCAGAAACGAAGGGGGCTTAAATTTTATTCACAGAAAAGCATTAAATTGATATTTTGTCATCAAGTAATATCTATATTTTAAAAAAGAGAGATATTTTTAAAGAAAAAAATGCAACTTGAGTTGGGAGAGTTAAACAAAAATATTCGCCTTTACATACTGAAAAACCGAGAGAGGTGGTGCCACCGTAACCCGGCAACTCACTTCTTGGATCCCCGACTAACGCATACCCAGCCTTGGACCTTTTAGGCTGTTCCTTACCACGTAAACAAATGATCCCCGACGAAGGCGTACATTGCCTTGGACTTTTTAGATTTTTCCTCACCACGTAAACAAATGACCACAATTGTCTATCCTTCAGTTCATTCCGTCAGGAATCCACGTTTCCTGACAAGTGGAGAGAAGCTACCATTATACCTATCTTGAAAGCTGGCAAGCACCGTCACCTCCCTTCCAGCTATCGTCCTATTTCCCTCACCAGTTGCGTATGCAAGATGATGGAACGCATGATAAATTTGTGCGGTTGGTATGGTGGATGGAAACGCACAACCTACTGAATAACGTCCAGTGCGGTTTTCGACGACGCCGTTCAACAGTGGATCACCTTGTGTCCATGTCGACACAGATTATAAACGGATTCCTTAAAAACTGCCAAACCATTGAAATATTTTTGAAATTGAAAAGGCTTATGATACGTGTTGGCGGGTGGGTTTGCTACGAACTCTGCACACCTGGAATATACGTTGACGCCTACCACTTTTCCTTCAGGAATTCTTGAAAGATCGCGTTTTCCGAGTAAGTATTGGCTCTGTTTTTTTTTTTTTTTTCGAATACGTTTGTTCAAGAGATCGGTGTACCACAGGGATCGGTACTAAGTGTTACGTTGTTTGCTATTGCGATTAATTCTATCTCGAACTGTGTACCTCCGGGGGTCTCGTCATGCCTATTTGTAGACGACTTTGCCGTCTACTGTACATCTCAACGCACACCGTTTATGGAGCGTCGTCTACAGGCCACCTTAGACAACCTTAAGAATTGTAATTTAAAAAAACGGCTTCCGATTCTCCGCTGAGAAAACAATTTGTGTTAAGTTCTGGCGCCGTCAGAGTCGATTACCTCCAAGGCTCCGCTTAGGCGCAAAACTGCTACTTTTCGCAGATGAGACGAGGTTCCTCGGATTGATATTATATAGAAAACTCAGTTGGCCGTCGCATATAGCACAACTGAAAGCACGATGTGACCGATCTTTAAATATCTTGCGGGTACTAAGTGGAAATCGTGGGGAGCGGACCTTACAATGTTATTGCGACTTTATCGCGCACTCATCCGTTCCAAATTAAATTATGGTACTATCGTTTATGGCTCAGCTGACCATCTGTGCTGACGAGATTAGATACAGTCCATAATTGTGGCATACGTATAGCAGGTGGTGCATTTACAACAAGCCCTGTTATAAGCCTGTGTGCTGAATCTGCAGAACCTCCTCTCCAGTACACACGCAACAAGTTATTAGCTAATTATGGCTGTGGACTGAAGTGCATGCCCTCACATCCATCGTTTACGCCGTTCTTCAACACCTTAATGGACGAGCGTTACAGGATCACTTCTGTTAAACCAATGCCACTTGGTATCCGATTCTGGGAGCTGCCTAGGAAGCTTGATACCGAAATGCCCAAGATGTACCCTAAGGGAGAGAGGGCATATGTTCCTTGGTTGTGCAGTGTCCCTTGTAGGTCTGGCATGTGTAAATGCGATAATACTACCATGTCTATGTCTAGTATTCGCACTTGTTTTTTAAAAATTTTATTGCATTATGAAGACCATTTTATAATTTATACTGATGGCTTCAAGAACTCAAATTGTGTTGGGTGTGGAGCCCAACCATATACATTCGGATTCCATACTAGCACTTCCATTTATACTGCAGAGCTTTATGCAATATACCCGGCCATTTTACACGTACGTAGACGAAAGTTGGGGAACTGCTTAATCCTGAGTGATTCACTCAGTGCACTTCAAAGCCTACGGCAGTTGTACAACTACACCCTATTGTGCAGCGTATCCAGGATGCCCTTCACGTTTTAGACGCTTCCGGCGTTAGCGTGGTGTATGCATAAATCCCTGATCATCTCCCCAGGGGCCTACTTCGGTAGGTACGGGTTTGGCTAACCCGGGGTCCCGAGCCAACAGTCTCCCTCGTGTGGGCTCCTCTTCGTGGTTGAGGGAGACGGTCAACAGGCCCACCCACGTGTAGGCCGTGCGTGGAGACCCGTGTCGGTGGAAAGGTTTGACCTGGTGGTTGAGGGATGCGTATCTGAGCTCGTAACAGTGTTTTTCTGAATTCGGGGAGGGTGCGCATTTCTAATACACTACTTTGGCTTCTGCTTCGCCTAAACGGGAGGTTAGGGACTAATCCACCCCCAATCAATCGGCCAGGACTAGGTTTTGTACCGACGTCCAGGGTGAGTGGGACGGTGAGCTCGCTATATCCCCTGTGTAGCCCTGTCATCCCAGTGGGATGACCCCTTGTTGGACTCCGTGGTGGGTGGGGAGCACTGGGGGATGAAATTTAGACCAACTATTATGGTTAACCTACACCCCCCAAAAAAACAATAAACGTGGAAAGGATTTGTTTGAAAACAGTGTTAAACAAGTAGTTGAGTGTGGTCCTCGCTACTTAGTTATTAAACGAACGGAGGAAGGTAGAACGTTTTCTACGATTAATCCGTTTATTATACAGAAAGGTCTTGACAAAATAGCTGGTGCAGTTAAATCATGTATAAAATCTAGAAATGGCACGCTGCTGGTGGAAGCAACGTCAGCATCCCAGGCAGAAAAGATACTGAAAGCCAACATGCTGGGCAGTTATCCACTCAAAGTGGAGATGCATAGGACCCTGAATTCCTCGCGCGGTGTTGTAAACACTAGCGCATTGGATGGAATGTCCAACGAGGATATTCAGGAGAACCTCCAGGAACAAGGCGTAACTGCAGTTTATCGTGTCCAAAGGAGAGAACGACGGGATATGGTTCCTACTCGTACCCTGTTCCTGCCCTTTGATCGGGTATATCTCCCTCAAAGGATCAGGGAAGGATATGAAGTGATTGAGGTTAGACCATACATACCTAACCCTCTGAGATGCTACCAATGTCAGCGGTTCGGTCACACTAGTGCATTCTGTAAAGGCGCACCTACATGTGTCAGCTGTGGAGCCGGCATGCATGAAAATGCATGTAGCGGTGAACATCCATCAAGTTCACGAGAATGCCCCCGTTATATTGAAGAGCGAACTATTCAGGAGATCCGGGTTAAAGAAAAGGTATCCTTTTCGGAATCCCGGAAACTTCTATGTATTCTCAAGCCCTCTACAACCACCTCCCGTACCTATAGCTCTGTGGCGGCTACTCCGTCGCCGAAACGGGAGGCTGGTACCCAAACATCTGATATAAACGGGGCAACAATATCCGAGAAAGTTCTAGTGCCTAGATCGCAACCAAGAGCATCAGTAACACCATCTAAAACTCCAAGAACACAGACTACTGAAAATAACAGGTCAGTGAAATCGCCTGACAAAGCATCCACGTCTAACAACAGGACGAAATTGCCCATTGTATACCAAGTACCAGAGATCAAGTTCAAGACGCAGTATGACAGAACTGCCTTCCTGAAAGAGCGCACAGTCTGTTCCAGAAAAGTCCAAGAAACGTAGCCCTAGAGCTTCTCTGAGGTCATCGTCGGAGTCATCTTCTGGGGAGGACTCCGACCGGCGACCGTCATCTACGTCGGTCGGAATTTCCAATCGCTTCGAGCCCATCGATTCGAAAGTTCTAGAAGGAAAACCGTCCTCTTCCATAAAGGATATGGAGCTGGAAACAGCTGACCACGCTGCTACATCTGCAGCAAAGAAGAGGCAGGATAAACCTGCCGAAACTAGCCCTACACCAAAGAAAAAGGGCAAATTGATTCGGCCACCCATGAAGTCGTCTTAATGTAGACTACCTTTACATCTTATATCCCATAGTTCCAATGGCTATCCTACAATGGAACATACGAGGCTTGAGAGCGCATCGACCAGAATTGGAACTTTTGCTCAGTAAGCATCACCCCTTGTTGGTATGCTTACAAGAGACTAAGCTACGACCACAAGACAACTTTAAAATCAGACGCTACACACCACTGAGGTGTGATGTTGAAACAGAAGAGGGCATTCCTGCTCACGGCGGTACTATGATGCTCCTCAGCGATGACATATTTGTAGATCCGTTACAGCTACAGTCTGATATACAATCTGTAGCAGTAAGGATTAAGCTGCCATCAATCGAATTTTGCATTTGCACTGTATATCTCCCGCCATCAGATGACCTCTCGTTAATTGACCTTGAAAATCTGGTTTCCCAACTTTCACCACCATTTCTAATAGTTGGAGACTTTAATGCCCATCACCCACTTTGGGGCTCAAATCGGGCATGTTCGAGAAGCAACCTCATTGCAAAATTTCTGGAGAACAATAACTTGGTTCTCCTGAACACCGGAGTGCCCACATTCCTCTCAGACGCGTTTAACACCTATTCGCACATCGATTTGGCAGTGTGTTCATCCCAGTTAGCTGTTTCATTACAGTGGAATGTCATCTCTGATTTACATTCCAGCGACCACTTTCCATGTCTTCTTAGTCTCTTAGCACAAGATGTGTCTCCCTCACGTATCCCTAGATGGCGCTTTGATCGTGCCAACTGGAATCTTTACACCCAGTTGGCTGTCTTTGAATACAACGAGCACGATTCTGTGAATGATTTAGACGATCATCTCACAGAGAAAATTCTTTCCGCTGCAGAACAGTCTATTCCACGTACGGCTACTCAACCCGGTCGATTTCCTGTCCCATGGTGGACCAACGACTGCCGGAATGCTATTCGTGCTCGTATACGTGCTCTAAGGGTATTCCAGCGACACCCTACCCTAAGTAATCTAATTGAGTACAAGAAAGCGCGTGCAAAATCTAGGCAAATAATTAAGGATAGCAAAAAGACCTCATGGAACAAATTTGTATCATCTTTTAACAGATGTACACCCTCATCTGTTGTATGGGATACATTAAGGCGCGTGGCCGGAAAATCAACCCACCTGCCAATCGCTGGTCTGAAAACAACTGCAGGAGCTGTTGTTGATCCGTTTGTTGTAGCTAACACCTTCGGCTGTGCTTTTGCTCAGGTGTCTAGCTCAAGCAATTATGCTCCTGAGTTTATCTCAATTAAGACTCAGGTAGAATCTCATGTTTTCGCGTTTAGTTCCAGAAACCTTGAAGATTATAACCGCCTCTTCACCTTGGCGGAGTTAGAACACGCTCTTTCATCATCGCGACTGACAGCACCAGGACCGGACGGAATCCACGTTCAAATGTTACAACATCTCTCACCTGAAGGTAAGGCATTCCTGCTCGAGGTCTATAACCGTGTTTGGGTTGATGCCACGTTTCCCGACAAGTAGTGAGAAGCCACCATCATACCTATCTTGAAAGCTGGCAAGAACCGTCACCTCCCTTCTAGCTACCGTCCTATTTCCCTCACCAGTTGCGTATGCAAGGTGATGGAACGCATGATAAATGGGCGGTTGATATGGTGGCTGGAAACGCACAACCTACTGAATAACATCCAGTGCGGTTTTCGACGACGCCGTTCAACAGTGGATCATCTTGTGTCCATGTCGACACAGATTATGAACGGATTTCTTAAGAACTGTCAAACAGTCGGAATATTTTTTGACCACGAAAAGGCTTATGATACGTGTTGGCGCGCAGAGTTGCTACGTACTCTGCACACCTGCAATATACATGGCCGCCTACCACTCTTCCTTCAGGAATTTTTGAAAGACCGCGTATTCCGAGTAAGGGTTGGCTCGGTTTTTTCGAACCTTTTTGTTCAAGAGAACGGTGTACTACAGGGATCGGTACTAAGTGTTACGTTGTTTGCTATTGCGATTAATTCTATCTCGAGATGTGTACCTCCAGGTGTCTCGTCATGCCTATTTGTAGACGACTTTGCCGTCTACTGTACATCTCAGCGCACTCCGTTTTTAGAGCGTCGTCTTCAGACCACCTTGGACAACCTTAAGAGTTGGAGTTTAAAAAACGGCTTCCGTTTCTCCGCTGAGAAAACCATCTGAGTTAACTTCTGGCGTCAGCAGAGTCGACTACCTCCAAGGCTCCGGCTAGGCGCTGGTCTACTACCTTTTGCAGATGAGACGAGGTTCCTTGGATTGATATTTGATAGAAAACTTAGTTGGTCGTCGCATGTAGCACAACTGAAAGCACGATGTGACCGATCTTTAAATATCTTGCGGGTACTATGTGGAAAATCGTGGGGAGCGGATCGTTCAGTGTTATTGCGACTTTATCGGGCACTCATCCGTTCCAAATTAGATTATGGTAGTATCGTTTATGGCTCAGCACGACCATCTGTGCTGAAGAGATTAGACACAGTCCATAATTGTGGCATACGTATAGCAGTTGGGGCATTTCCAACGAGCCGAGTTATAAGCCTGTATGCTGAGTCTGCAGAACCTCCTCTGCAGTATAGGCGCAACATGTTATTAGCCAATTATGGCTGTGGACTTAATTGCATGCCCACACATGCATCGTTTACGCCGTTCTTTAATACCTTCATGGACGTGCGTTATAGGAACACTACTATTAAACCAAAGCCACCTGGTTTTCGTTTCCGGGAGCTCCTTAGACATCTTGATACTGACATTCCCAAGATGTATCCTAGGGGTGAGAAGACATACCCTCCTTGGTTGAGCAGAGCGTCCCCGGTTGATCTGGGCATGACTAAATATGATAAATCTACCATGTCTATGTCTAATATCCGCACATGTTTTTTAGAATTTTTATCGCGATATGAGGACCATTTTGTAATTTATTCTGATGGCTCCAAGAACTCAAATGGTGTTGGTTGTGCTTACGTGTGTGGAACCGAACCGTATACATTCGGATTCCACACTAGCACTTCCATTTTTACTGCAGAGCTTTATGCAATATACCGGGCCATTTTACACGTACGTCGACGAAAGTTGGGGTACTGCTTAATCCTGAGTGATTCCCTCAGTGCGCTTCAAAGCCTACGGCAGCTGTATAACTACCACCCTATTGTGCAGCTAATACAGGATGCCCTCCACGTTTTACACGCTTCTGGCGTTAGCTTGGTGTGTGCATGGATCCCTGGTCACGTAGGCTTGCGGGGGAATGAAATGGCGGATTCAGCAGCCAAGACGGCTATCATGAAGCCCAGGGTTCGAATACCATCTGTGACATCGGAAGACTTTAGGGCCGTATTGCGGAGAGCTGTGCAAACCTGCTGGCAGGAAGAGTGGTCCGCTGTCCGAAATAATAAACTTAGATCTGTCAAAGAACTTCCGATTCCCTGGGTTACCTCCTGTAGGTCATCTCGTCGCGAGGAGGTGAGTTTGCCTCGGTTACGAATTGGGCACTGCTTTTTTACTCATAGTTTTCTTTTTAAAAAGGAGCCTTCTCCACTGTGTCCGTTTTGCAATGAAGCGTTGTCTGTACGACACGTGCTGCTAGAGTGTTTTCACCTAGCAGACCTTAGGACGTCTCTGCACCTGCCGGTCAGCTTTGCAGAAATGCTAGTGGACGATAACGCAGTAGTGAAGAAGGTTTTTAGATTTTTTTCTAGATTAGATTTTAGGATTTAGCAAATAGAATTTATGGCTTTTTATATGACATTTCTATTGTTTTTTTTTTTTTCTTTTTGTACGTGTATGTTTTTTGTCATTATATTGACATATTTATAGTGTTTTAGAATAATTTATATCTGGCTTTTGCCATGACCAGTTACTTTTAAAAAGGGCGCTGATGACCTCTGCAGTTGAGCGCCCTTATACTCATCATCATCATCCCTGATCATGTAGGCTTGCGGGGAATGAAATGGCGGATTCGGAAGCCAAGACGGCTACTATGAAGCCCAGGGTTCGAGTACCATCTGTGACATCGGAAGATTTTAGGGCCGTGTTGCTGAGAGCTGTGCAAACCTGCTGGCAGGAAGAGTGGTCCGCTCTCCGCAGCAATAAACTGAGATCTGTGAAAAAACTTCCGATTCCCTGGGTTACCTCCTGTCGTTCATCTCGTCGTGAGGACGTGAGTTTAGCCCGGTTGCACATTGGGCACTGCGTTTTTACTCATAGTTTTCTGTTTAGGAAGGAGCCTGCTCCAGTTTGTCCGTTTTGCAACGAAGCGTTATCTGTCCGACACCAGCTGCTAGAGTGTTTTTGCCTAGCACACCTCACGACGTCTATGCAGCTGCCGGCCAGCTTTGCAGAAATTCTAGCGGATGATAACAAAGTAGCGCAGAAGGTTTTTATATTCCTTTCTAGGTTAGGCTTTAGGATTTAGTGAAGAGAATTTTTGGCAGTTTAGGTTTATATTTCTTTTTGTTTTTGTAGTTTGCTATGTGCAAATATGTTTTATAAGTTTATTTACACTTTTATACAGTTTCAGAAATATTTATAATTGGATTTTGCCATTACTAATTCTTTAAAGGGCGCCGATAACCTCTGCATTTGAGTGCTCTTATACACATCATCATCATCATCATCTTCATCAGTTCAATATTTACCCTTACATTCTAGAAGTGTTGTACTTGGATTTTAAATGCTGTGCTTTAGACATTTCATTTTTGAATCAGGGTAAACATAGACGCTAATTTATCAAGTGCTTAAAAGCTGCTTTTTACTCAAAACATGCATTTGCCGAAACTTCGGTATCCCGTCCTTTTGGCAGAACTTAATATTACTTCTGCTTTGGGTATGATTTAATTAATTTTAATAAGGATTTATAATCCAATTTCTTTCTTCAGAACAACCCTTTTCGTTAAAAAAATAATAAACAGTAAATTAAGTACTTCTTTCTTGTTTACAAAGTAAAAAAAAAGAAATAAATAACTTTAACGCAACATACGCTGATATTCAGAAAACTAAGAACACACTTTGAGGAAAAAAAGCTAAGCATTGATGAAAGGGAGCTTCTAAAATAAATGACTAAGGAAAATAATCATTAAATCCTACTTTATGTGACTATGTAAGTATAACGCCGTTCCCTGGATATTATTTTCAAGTTAAGGAGAGATTACAGCAGAAAATTGTGAAGAGTTTTCCTTGTTAGCTATGTTCTTCGTAAGAAACTAACATTTCATGGGAACAGTTTTTTAGAAGGCAAGAAGGGCTCTTGAGAAATACTTCAAAATATATTGCGCTGGCTTTTCTTATAGTTTTCCTCTCCATTCGTTTCTCTGTTGGTAACCCTCTCATGTCGCATATTAAATAACAAAGAGGTAGCGACTTTAAAGAAAATCAAATAAGGCTTTACATTTTTGTAGCTTATAATTTAGAACATATTCTGTGAATGTGGTCAGCCACATTTATAGCCATCCATATCGATGGCTGTAAAAAGTTGTGATTACATGTTGTTACAAGCAAATAGTAAGCTCTATATAATTCCGCCGAAAACATACAAATGTGTCTGCGTACATTATATGTATCGTTACGTAATTTTTAATATTAATGATATAATGAGTAGGCGGATAGCTTACAGTAAAACTGAAACACAGTACCGCAAATAGGCCATGTGAGCCTTTTATGCTTCCAACATAACTCTGGGAGGAAAGGGTGAAGGCAAAGACCAAAAGGGTGACCAAAGAAGGATAATGACATGCGCTAACAAAGACGAGGTTCCTGACGATTAATCTGACTGCGTAGTACTGTCTGATTCCCCTGACCCAAGGGCTCTCATAGCCGTCAAAACAGCACCCAGAAAGGACACCACAGAAGGCTCAGCAAACATCACTTCTGCAAAATGTAAAGTCCACCTCCCTGTCTACTTCCATGTTCAAAACAACAATCGTAGTCGCTTAATCCCTAAACCTCAAAACATATTAAGGTTAATGGTGTGGAGACGAACACCACAACATTTACTATTGACAGGGGAAACTACAAAAAACTCCATGACCAGAGGGACGGGGCCAACGGCTAGCCTAACTTTTTAATTATGCTACTCACAGATAAGATACGCACATATTTCATACATGCACATACCTATCTAAAGAACGCTGCAGTCGCTCGCTGACCTTTTTCTGTATATACAAGAGGCGTCCAGGAAGTAAGTTCTGTTTCAATTTATCTCCGTTGCGATCGCAGTTCAGCACATGCGTGGTAAACGCTCTGTATCAAGGAAAAGAAATGTGCGCCATTGTGAGATCGCTGTCGGCCACGTATGCTTTGTTGTGCTTGTTTACAATGTCGGTGTTGATTGAAAATCCTGCCGCTTGTGACATCTGATCTGTGATTCGTTTTCTGAAACCAATTGAAATTGAAATTTATCGGCAAATTTGCAATGTCAAAAGGTGTTGTGTTTCTTCACGACAACGCACGACCACACACTGCAAATGCGACGAAAAACATCATACAGGGATTTGGCTGGGACGTGTTTTACCACCCCCGTACAGCCCTGACCTCGCCCCTAGTGACTTTCATCTGTTTTTGCATCTCAAATCGTTCCTTGGCGGTCAACACTTTAACAATGACGAAGAGCTGAAAGAAAATGTTTTCAATTGGTTGAAGACACAGGCGGCAAGCTTCTATGAAGAATGTATACAAAAACTTGTGCCTCGCTATGACAAATGCCTGCAAAATTTCGGCAGTTATGTGGAAAAGTAGTTTAAGAGTTGTAGAATTTTTTGCAATAAATAACTTTTCTTTATCTGTACACAATTTAATTTTATTACCATACAGAACTTACTTTCTGGACGTACCTCTTATTTTGTTTATTAAGGGACCTGAAGGTGTTTATTTTCGATAAAATATCAATATTGAATATTTCTGTAGAATGTAGTACCTCTTCTATTTTCTAGTATATAGTAGACAAAGTTAATTAAATAAATTGAAATATTTAAGTTTGTAAAATCTGCTAATGAAAGATATTTTATATTTCTTGCATAGTAAAGCAGCCATTTCCTGTAGTCCTACAGATTTCTTTCTCCATCAAATTTATTGATTTATAAAAATCCGTACATATTTATTTTGTAGCAGTAAAACGAACATTAAACGAGGAGTTTACTGAAAAGAAGTAGACGAGTGAAACACACAATGGGACTGAAAAAGGAATACGGTAACAAAGGTATGTTGCAAAAGTTACTTTTAAAGTACAACTTCAAAGTACATGCAATAGGATAGTGTGAATTCTTTATATAAAACTACGGACTTACTTTAGCTGCTGTAGTACGTAGAGCC
The DNA here is from genome assembly GCA_030765055.1 of Mantis religiosa. Classification (NCBI taxonomy): domain Eukaryota; kingdom Metazoa; phylum Arthropoda; class Insecta; order Mantodea; family Mantidae; genus Mantis; species Mantis religiosa. The sequence goes on from CM060947.1 coordinate 109,982,013, forward strand.
AGAGAAATGTGTGTCTAGTAGACGGTGTTGAGTAGAACTGGAAACTAACCGGCCGGACTGCGAATTCTTAGAAACTTCATATCTGGAGCAGCAAGAAAGTGGGAAGAACGAGCTAAATTTGCTGGCAATTTCACTACTTTGTAATTTGCGACACACTTTAATCTCTAAAGGAACGTTCCTTAGACCAAGAAAGTAAAATCTAGTACAACTAATGAACATGACACACTTTCAGCTCGTTGGAAGAGGAACGAAAAAGAACTCTGTGTTGTTGTGTTGTCATATTATTTATTCATAAAAGATTATGGAAGGTGTAAAGGTAAAAGTTCAGATGAGTGGAGGGTCCCCTACAAACGATTCAGAGCACCGTACGTGAGCTGCCGGTCCTCTGTACTTAGTCCTTTGTTGTCCGGTCCTTTGTACTTCCACCTTGAGCCTTAGGGAGCAAGGTGGCGTGTACATCTCGCATTTGGGTAGGTTGTGGGTTTGATATCCCCCGACCGCGCTCACTGACTGGGGTTTCTCGTGGCTAGAGTGCTTTCGTTTATGGTACAATTTGATTCCTATCTTTTCGTTCGTTCCGTTTCCTTATGTTCCTCTAGGTATGCGTTCAGGCTCAGTATACTTGGCTTTGCCGGACGGACGGCAGGCACGCTGTAGATACTGATTGTCCAGGACAAAAAGGCAAGCTAGAGGAATGTGCAACGTAATCGCTTTTGCTGTCTCCTCGTAGTGTATGCTCGCCATCCGAGTATGACAACAATGGAAGGCTCGTTAAAAGTACACAAGTGTTGTCACATAGCTCACCTATACATAATACCTATCGCTGCAACAAACATTAGATCTGGCAGCATGGGTGACTCATATGCACTCTCATACACTCATTTCCTAGTAAATAGATCCACTACCGAAGCAAACAAACAGTTCAAGCTTCTCTGCCCTTCATACCCCTCTAGCCTTCTTGTCGTGGGCTTACAGTACTGTCTTGGCTCCGGGTGACGCTGTATGGTAGTTGTTTCTCACGTGGGGAAACGACGCTTCTCGACACCGAATTCGGAGTGTGGAAGGCTGTGTAGCGGATCCGGAATGAAGCACTGGTTAGGGACCTCCACGCGTCTCTATGACCTGTTTGTCTGCAACTCTGTAATTCAGGGGTGGGAAGGAAGGCACTATAATCCTTGTTTTACATAAGCTTGCCCCGTATCTCTTAGCGGTAACGTGACCTAATCACCTCTCATTGGCTGCTGTTTTGCTATAGACTGTTGTGCGGTAAAAATTGGTTCGTTATTTAACATGGCGATATATATTTATAGGTTGGAAGAGAATTGTCAAATTTATATTTTCGTAACTGTTTGAATTAAATATATCACGCAACAGAGTTGATTTATCTGAAATGCATGTTAATTCCTAAACGAAGTAAAGAGGAGGTTCCTTTGCTCTCAAGTACATGGCACGATAGCACGTGATTTAGCGGTAGTGATGACATATTGGTTTATATAACTTTTATCACTGACCTTGTTTTGAACTGGATTAGTCATATATCGCCATTCGAAGGCGTGTTGTGCGTATTGCGAGAGCTAAATTATTTTATTGATCGTTCATTGCGTGTGTACTTATTATATGTATAATGGCAGAGTGTGCCGCCAGTTTTTGGCTGAAGTATCGCAAGGGAAAGCCTTTACAAAGTGGCCAAAAAGGAAGTGGTGCATGCACAGAGAAGAATCCGTCCTTGTCAGTGGGAGAAGTCAAGCAGCTGTACTGTGAACTTACACGTGAGTGTTAGGTGCCTAAGAACATCGCAACATGAAATTGAGACAACAGGAAAACTTACCACTCCAGGGGCGATATTGCTGTGTGGCGAAGATGTTATTTAAGGACAATCAGATTGTACCGAGATATAAATCGTAAAATATACTACCTTGACGAAACTTGGGTGAAGGACACACGACAAATATGGCGTGACACGACTTTTAAGACTGAAAGACAAACATTTTTGCAATGTATGTGTGATGGTTTTAAAAAAATCCCAGTGAAAAAGGCCGAAGACCTTTCATTATAAGCTTGTTTCAGTTTCATTGCTCATTCATTCAGTTTCAACTTGCTCAGTTTCATTATAAACCTGTATTTTTGCATGCCTTCATATTCTAATTTGTATGATTTTATCTATCTTCCTGGCAATTATTATGACGTTTACTGCAGGTTTAAATGTGACGGGAAGGCACCGCCTATGACCTATGACGCGAAAGCATTAGCCAATTACAGTGAGGGGGAGGGTAGTTGTACGCGGAGGGATACATATCAGTGGGGCAAGATTATATGAAACATATTAGGTGTGAATTTACCCACCCTCTTGCCCCCCTACTTTCTAGATACATACCAACTAAACCGGTTATAGTCGCGTGTCGTCTTGCAAGTGGCGGATTCCCTGTGCAACATGCGCAAGCAATGAATATTTGATCGTAACTGATAGAAAAGCACTTTTTCGTTATTTATGATCGTAAAGCACAGTGTTTGATATATCTTACTATTACTGAATATCTTACGAACTGAAGCCTATAGCGAAGACAAGTTTTCAGAGATTGTTCAGCGAGAAGCACTCTGTATGACATCAGGCACTGTGAATAAAATTCTCTTTTTGTATTAAAACACAAATCTAATTACCGTTCATGCACTGCAACACAGCCAGTTTCAAAATTTTTACGATCTGAGACTCGCAATATTTGGCTTTACCATACTACTGCTAGGTAAGATGGCTAAACAGAGGCAAAGTCTTTCATGGAATATTGGAGCTGCGGAAAGAAATTCACATTTTCATAACAACTAAGAGATTGACGTTCCAAAACATAAAGCTGAAGTTCTTTTATTTGTGATTTGGCTTTTCTAAGGGAATTGACTTTCCACTTCAACGAACTTGACCTTAGTTTAAAAAGTAAACACTATATATGTGTACATTTTATAAATTGTTTGAAACCATTTATGCAGAAATTAAAAATGTCGCAAAGCCAAATAGAATAGAACGAGCTACTCAATTTTACATCTTTAAAATCGATTGCGAAAATGTTACTACATAATACGAAACAAAAATGAGTCACTGTATTACAGGAGCCATTATAAGTGTTCTGAATGAAAATTGTAGACGTGGAGTAGTGCTTCGGATGAACACCTACTACGCTTAAGGGCATCTATTTGCAACCAGACGCTGAAACACTAATATTTAAAAAGAAACCAGAAAGAATAGCAATGGTTTAAATTAAGGAAGTATTATTATGAGTACTGTCACTACCATTGTACATTGCAAACAATTTCAATACACTTTTCAGATTAACTGTGATGTTTTATTTGAGAATACAGTATGAAACCATTTAAATGTCTTTAACAGCATAAGGAAAATAATTAACACTACACACTAATACTCAATAACAAAACAAAGGTATGAACATATCAACTCTACAGAACTGTTTTTGTCAGCTTAAGGTTTGACTAAGGCCATCATAGGGGTGAAGGGGGCGGTTTCTCAGATAATGCCAATATGAGTTGTCTAGCATTATCTTTAAATCCTTCACTCATGTTCTCTAAAGTCATTAACCTTGTTTGTGCTATCCTATAAAAACCTTGAGCTCAAAAGTATGCATTTGATTATGATCCATAAAACCTTCCGAATGACTGCCACTGTGGCACGCGTCACCTCTGTTTAAATGTCATATGGAAGGAAGAAGGAAGGGGTGATAGTAGGGGTGAAACATTTTGCACTTCTGGTGCTCATCCTACCGCCCATTGTGCAGTCCCTTGTGGTTCCCTCTTTGGATACCTTCTTCCTTCTGTGTGGAGATCGCAGAACGCGAGGTATCTCCCTTCGTAATCTTCTAACCTTCACCCCTGGAAGGAGAGCTCGGGTGAAAGGTTAAGGTCGTTGCTATGGAAACTAAACAAATGTTGTCATATTGGTTACACTGGTGAATCACATACTCCTCAGGTCAGTTATCGTTAGTTTTGTGCGGGAAAGAAGAGTTTCCTGAAGGGTTACAGGAGGCCATGGCAAGTTTTGTTGACTGCGTGTTATTTGTTTCTTCGAATTTTAGAATCTCAAGTTTTATAATAACACCAAAGTAAAATATACGTTTTGCAGCATTGGAGTGATTGTTATCAAGCAATAAGGAGCTGCAGGAGTCCTGGTAAAGACTCCTTAATTCCGTTCCACGGCACATCGCTAATAACAATATGGAGGCTGCTGACTACAGGAGTGCCCCTAATTCAGGTAACCCAAAGAACTTTAATAACGTTAATAACATTGTACAACCAAGTTAAGCTACTGTTGCTCAATCCGCTCTAAGTAAAGAACAGGTCATTGTAATAAATGCGCATGAAGAGTTAACCCTCAAAGACTACATCCTTGCTTATGGCTAACCTACAGTTTGCATCACGCATTTGCAATAACAGAATCTGCATATTCTTAAATAGCAGAAAGGCAGCTGAGGAGCTAACTAACAAGCACAGAACAATCAAAATTAAGAATTTCACTCTTGATTTGCAACCATTTATCACTGAAAATAAGCGCGTAATTTTTTCCAATATTTGTCCGATTATACCTAACCAAATACTTATAGATGTACTATCACAGATGTCATGTCATCCATAACACATAAACGTGCTGGGTTTTCCGAGCCAGGGTTTTCTCACAACATATAGCTAATAACAACAGCTATGTCACCAAAACATCCGGATAAACTCCCAGAGAATATGTAGATCTTATAAAATTATTGGGCACAAATTATTGGGTTTATTTATCATCTGACTGCCCAACGTGCTTCATATGCAAAAAAGGTAACTTAGCTAAAGACTGTAAAACACCAACAAATACAGATAACCTAAGCAACCCTCCAGGTATTTCTGTAGAGAATTTCCCTGAGATACGTAAGCACACTACCAATACCAAAGCACTGTTACCTCAGGGAAACACTGAGGGAGATATAGGGGCTCCTATGAACGCACCCACTACATCTACTGCAGTAGCGGAGCAATCTCCAGTTAGGGCTAAACGACCGCTCTCCTTCACAAGCAGTAGTACAAATAATCAACAGAATGACGAAAAAGATTCTCTCCCCGATTTCTCGTCTCAACAACCAGATCCATAATCAGAAGATGACTATGACCAAAGGGAAAAGCCCCCCTTCAGTCGTGAACAGTCATTCAAGAAACCCAAAACAAGTGACAGAAATATTTCTATTAGTAAATTGATGTCACCTGTGAAACAACTGATAGAAAAAAGCCTAGGGGTTTTGCACTCAGTTTCACACAGCTAGTAAGCTTATTTGAAAACACCGTAGGAAAGTCTGATGTAATATCCATTGTTCACGACTACACAAACGTCCTTGAGGGTCTAGTTCTCACAATGAGGAAATTATATCCATTTTATAAAGACCACAGCATTAAAATTAGAAGTTCCAGGTAAGAGGCAAAACTCGTTACTGCTGTGGAAATTAAGAAAAATAGCACTTCTGACTGTGCAGTAAGCTCCCTTCAAAGTACTAGATATCATTCAACAAATCTGCAGTTACTTCAGGATATCCATAACCTGTATCCATCGGACTTCAATAAAAACAAGTGAATCCTCTCTATGTGGGTTCCTTCACACTGTGGAATCAAGGGCAATGCAGATGCAGACAAGGATGTCAGCTTACAGAAATGGAAGCACAACACAAGATTCCTTACCAAGATTCCATGAACCACCACAGTAGGCAACTCAAATTTCAATGGAAGCAAACTTGGAATCAGAACCCTCGCCAAAACCAATCTACCTTACTGTGAAGTCTGCAATACAGAGATCACCGTTAAACACCTCTTCATGGAATGCAAACAATATTCAAAGCAACGACGGACTCATGAGATTGCTGCAGACTTATCTTCTATACTCAAGAAACCATTAAATTTCAAGCACTATGTAATCATGTAATAATTTCCAATCTCAACTTTTATGTTTATATACATAATTTAATTTACACCGTTTTCAATTGTAACTGGTCCACTGCATTTTGTTAAAGTTTGTTTTGGAATTGTAACACAATATTGTGTCTTCTGTGTGTAACTTCAGTGTTCCATGTACTGCATTTCATATATTGTATGCATTATGCACATGCTGTATATTTTGTATCACGTAGTCGCCATATTATCTGTTAAAGCTACTGTAAATAAATTGAAAAAAAGAGCTTCCTTGAGTGTTCAGTTGCGTTGTGTATTGTTAACCTACTTTGTGAAAAAAATTTAAGTACGTTGTTATGGAAACAAAATGTAGTGGCGGTAGGATTAGCGGTAGACGGAGGATTCATGGCCCGAGGTAAAGATCAGCTTACGGTCGGGGTCTTACATTGCATATCAAGCTAGAGAATTTGTCTGTTCTCTTAGGGAAGTCTTTGAACAGGAAGACCAGAGTTTGCTCCTTATCAACGAACAGCTTGTTCCTTTCAACCAAAAGCGACAGCCCCGATTCAGTAGATATGCTTGCATGTAAAAGAATTCCTGTAGGTCAAAATTGCGGTACATCAGCGGCCTTGATATTAACATGTCAGTTAACAAAATCGTTAATAGTATATTGGGATACTAATGTGGTAAGCACCTTATACGGAACGAGGAAAGGTTTGAAAAACAGTTTGCGTTGTGTGCTTACCGCATGTGTATTGCATACCATTTTTGCGCTATGTGTATTTATGTCAATCTGAATTTTAGTAGTTAAGATATGAACTAAAATATTAATTAATACTATAAATGTTAGATTTTAGAATGTGCATCGCCTATATGTGTTGCTTATGGATAAATTACTTACCGCACTAGTGCAGGAAAGTCAACTTACAATGCACAGCGACAATAACGGTAAAGTATGGAATATTAGTTACAAAGTGCAAAAGGTATTTAAACGTACGTACACATGTGAAGACGCTACAACGCATTGAATGTGTGAACAACTTATTTTTGTTCTTAAAGTAGGCCAATACAGATAAAATATACATGTTTTTGTTGAGAAATGATAACCTCGAACGCTTGTTTATATTTCGTGTGTTCAGAGAGTAAAGAGGGGAGTATGTGTAACACAGTTCTAGGCAACATTGCAGCATCCCACGTGGAGAAACAGATGACCTTCACGTATCTTCTTTAAAAATGAGACTGTACGAGTTCTAGATGACGAGCGCTAGCCAGGAGAAGTCCGCACTGTTTTCCTTTGGAATTACAATCGCCATTCATAAGCCGCTCGTGCTGAGTGAGAATAGCTAAGTAGAGTCACATCGTCAGGTGTTTTATAGTGCTTGCTCTCGCTTACGTAGGTATCCATAATATATTTCTAATATGTAAGAATCGGCCACGCAGTGGCTGAGTGGTTAGACCGCTTGACTCTCAGCCGGGTCGGATTCGATTCCAGCTAACCGCAAAGTGAGATTTGCGATGGACAACACGGTGCTGAGGAGAATTTTCTCCAGGACCTTCGGTTTCCCCCACCATCGCATTCCACCGGTATTCCATCTTTACCTCATGTATCATCAGAGTCATCACCTGCGGTGCCGTATGTAGTAAAAGCGGGCGTTAAACAATACACATAACAATGAATATATCTAATGAAGGTTTAGCTTAAGAACAAGAAGTAACCAAACGAATAACCTTTTGTAAGTATGGAAAGCTAGTAACTATAGCCGAAACAGAACTTTCTTTCTCAGTTGCTTTTCACAACTTATTTGGCACCAATATATATATATATATATATATATATATATATATATATATATATATATATATGTGTGTGTGTGTGTGTGTGTGTGTGTGTGTAACAGTATATACAATAGTGTCCAAATATTCATTATATACAAACATAATTCAATATTTTCTTACCAAACTATCCAAATTGTACAAAAGCTAGGCATAATGCAATATGCTGTTACCAATGCATCACACATGATCGGAATGCAATAGAATGAGAAATAGCACAGTTTTGACCTTGGGGCACCTGTCTACGGGGGTACAAAATCTGACGTTCACTTCCACAATGACAGTGATGGTTAATGTAGGATGCACTGACTCCTCATGGCTACACAGTCCTCACAGTGCCGTGGCTTGCTGTCCATAAGGTGGTTCAAGAGCTCTGCAAGCAGATTGCATTCCTCAGACAGAATGTCGGAGTTCTGAAAGTGTCCGTGGTGGGAGCTGGTGGGCTGTAACTCGTCTTTCTAATAATCCCAGGCATATTCTATAAGGTTCATATCCGGGGACATCGCTGGCCAGTTCATGCGCTGGATATCTTCCCTATCAAGACAGTCATCCACCAGGTGGGCTCTATGCGGACGAATATTATCGTTCTTTAAGATAAAGTGTGGAACAATTGCACCTCTGAAAAGTCACACATGTAGCTCCAGTCCCTCGTCTCTGCAGCTTTGGGCATTCACAATATCACGTCGAGGAAGTGCACATCTGTGCGACCATTGAACATTATGCCTGCCCACACGAGTACGCCGCTACAACCAAATGGGTCTATTCCCACGATGTAAACAGCATCATCTGTAAATAGCACGTTCCTCCATTTATTCAAGGTGAAATGTTAACGTTGTTGACCTCATTCTAAACGGGACCGTATCTGTAGTCTAGTGAGTAGGATACACACTGCTGGACGTCTGGCATAGAGTTTGTGGCATCCTCCGATATCGTCGTGCTTTTATGATCAAATATCGGTCCTGTTGCGACGGTCTTACCCATGGACGACCACATACAGGGATCTGACAAACACCCTTTTTCTTGGAACCGATGCCACAGGCTGGAAATGAGGTCCGAGAAACTGTGGTGTGTGTTTGACTTCCTCTAGACTCCCGATGACTCTACCCTTCAAAACAGGTCCAGTTGCCATCTTTATGGCATGCTGGTGCTGTCTTGTAAGCACTTTGGGAAACAACTAAAGTATGTTTAGTTAACTCGTGTGCACGTCGGCCGCTGCCTTTGACGAACCTTTATAATCGTTTTACAACACTGACTCTCTTTCTCCCAGACCTCAATGCGAGGTTGCCACATTTCCCGATACGTCATGGGTATCGTACGAGGTTTCGTCTACATAAATTATCTTATGTCCATTATTGCAAAACTTTCTTAGTTTTGACCATATATATTTGCAGTTTACGTCCTCCAAAGTTAAGTCATTTCGGACGATGAATGGAATGGGTGAAATGATGCTCAAACGAGCCCGGGGTCCATAGAGCTTAGAGTTACCCAACATTCGTCTTTCAGGATAAGGGATAACCCCGGAGAAAACCTTATCCAGGTAACTCACCCTGGCCGAGATTCGAACTCGGGACCTCTTGAACGTGAGGCAGACATGCTACCACCACGCTACCGCTGTGTGTGTGTGTGTGAGTGTGTGTGTGTGTGTGAGTGTGTGTGTGTGTGTGTGTGTGTCTGTGTGTGTGTGTGTGTGTGTGTGTGTGTGTGTGTGTGTGTGTGTGTGTGTGTATCGCCAAGCTACAGTTCTGCTGGATTCCATAATAACCCTTATCTTAATCAGAGTGCGGTATTTGAAACCCAGCTCCTTCAGGAGACCGCGCAAAGTGCAGTGTCCATAAGGAAAACCACAAATTTCTTGCAAATGTGCAACCAATTCGTCTAAGGTGAGCGCTCTCCCTTTTGCATAGAATCTAAATTTCTCGGCGAATTAAATCGCATGTTAAAATATCTACTTTAGAGAAACGTTTCCTTTTGTTTGCACACTTGATCGGCGTCTTTGGTATTCCTTTCGTCACAATATTTCTTACTGTATTTCTGTTAATACCCAGAATTTATTATCAGGTTGATTGCTTGACCCCTTACCAATATTATTTGTCAGCACATAATTATATGTGTTCAAAGCAAGCGCTTGAATTTGCTTAGAAACAAACAGTTCCCGTTATAACTTTTTTGAGGCTTTTCCAGTAATATAACTCGGCCCAGTTATTCACACTATTGTCATCAGCTTGATTATTTTCACTTGACTGAAAGTAATGTACTACTTCATTTGACTGGCGTCTTTGGTATTCCTTTCGTCACAATATTTCTTACTGTATCTGTTAATACCCAGAATTTATTATCAGGTTGATTGCTTGACCCCTTACCAATATTATTTGTCAGCACATAATTATATATGTTCAAAGCAAGCGCTTGAATTTGCTTAGAAACAAACAGTTCCCGTTATAACTTTTTTTAGGCTTTTCCAGTAATATAACTCGGCCCAGTTATTCACACTATTGTCATCAGTTTGATTATTTTCACTTGACTGAAAGTAATGTACTACTTCATTTGCATTTATCACTGCATTTCCCTCCCACGGTCTCCACATCGTGACACACAACGAATTTCTGCACATAATGAAACAGATAAACTGTAAGTTGGAACTTTGGCAACTGAGACTCCACGTGGGGTAGACATGCGACTGTCACTTCGAGAAATTCAGGGTTGCTATTAGTCCTCAACGACAGTGTTCCATTTCTGAAGTGTGGAGATAGATTTATGACGGTCATTAGTGGGCAAGAGGGTAGTTTCCTTTGAGCGGCAACTGCACTCGCGTTCACTAGACAGACTCTACTCTCCGTTCACAATGGGAGAATGAGCCGCGCGCTGGCTTTGTTGAGCAATGAAGCGTGAACTCGCTTACCTTGCAGACACCACCAGTAAGGGATGCCACGCCGTGATAACTATTAATGGCATTCGCTGTCCGTTTTCCTTTTCAATTCTCAGCTCTCCGTATTACCTTACTTTTGGACACTAATGCAAATATATATTCACTTAATCCTCGCTCTACTGAGCGCGCTCCGTGACGCCATTGGGCACAATGTATTCATTAAATACACGATCCTTTATAGCCCTTGAACTATAATTGCTCATTACTTTTGATTAGTTTGTTTGCTTTTACGATCGCAGATATATTTGATAGTCTTGCATTAACTGGTCCTGGTTTACATTTTACTGCCTAAAATATAAAAATAAACGTTAGCATGTATAATGTAGAGATAGATGAAAATTGGAAAGCCGAAATAGGAGTTTACTCATTTAGTAGGAGTATATAATAGTTCGAGCTTTGTTTTCACAGATAGACGCCACTATCGATCTTTCTTCTTTTTCATCCGTATGATCATCACCATCATCATGCTGTGTTTCGCACTCCTAATTATATAGGAACACTATTTAATGTCAATTTTAACGTATTTATTTGAGCCTTAAAGCAGTACATTTAATTTAATTATTTCTGCGTAATGATAATCTATTGTAACATAATTATTTTCAACAGGCATTTTTTAATGTTATCGTTCACAACACATCGAGGTAAACCTTTTGTCTCTTTTTTCCCCTATTTATATGTAACTATCTCTACTCATTTACTAAGTTAATATACCTCAAGTAATAATATACGTAGGAAGGCATGTCAATACAACACGTCAGATTTTTAATTACAAGGTCATCGAAAACGTTTGCAGCAATTTCAAAGAATCATAGCTCAAGAAGTACAGTCTGAGATACTAAAACGAGTATTTTTTCATTAAATGTACCAACACAAAAAGTTCTTTTTCTTTCTAATCTTAGAATGTTTCTATGTGTGTTTCTTTGGTTGCTATGTAAATTCAGCTGATACGTCGGTTTTGGTCCAACTGCGATGGATCATTTCAGGCGTGATTGTTCCAACAGCATCGGTGATCCTGTGCCCTAAATGTTGCAGATCTCTGTTCCGATTACTGTACACAAAATTGTTTACGTATCCCCATGTTTACTGTGTTATTGTTGTAAATCTAGTAATTGTAATTTTTTCTGTATTCTTAACTCTGCCACCGGGTAGTACTCAATTGCAGTCAGTACATACATACATACATACATACATACATACATACATACATACATACATACATACATACATACATACATACATACATACATACATACATACATACATACATACATACATACATACATACATACATACATACATACATACATACATACATACATACATACATACATACATACATACATACATACATACATACATACATACATACATACATACATACATACATACATACATACATACATACATACATACATACATACATACATACATACATACATACATACATACATACATACATACATACATACATACATACATACATACATACATACATACATACATACATACATACATACATACATACATACATACATACATACATACATACATACATACATACATACATACATACATACATACATACATACATACATACATACATACATACATACATACATACATACATACATACATACATACATACATACATACATACATACATACATACATACATACATACATACATACATACATACATACATACATACATACATACATACATACATACATACATACATACATACATACATACATACATACATACATACATACATACATACATACATACATACATACATACATACATACATACATACATACATACATACATACATACATACATACATACATACATACATACATACATACATACATACATACATACATACATACATACATACATACATACATACATACATACATACATACATACATACATACATACATACATACATACATACATACATACATACATACATACATACATACATACATACATACATACATACATACATACATACATACAGACCTATCAGCTTGATAAATATAAATGGGAAAATTTTAGAAAAAATTATGATGAATAGGATTCAGCATCACATCAACACCAGAAATCTTATGAATGATAGACAGTTTGGATTTAGGGCCCAGAAAAGCACGGTAGACGCACTTATGTCTATGAAAACTTTCATTGAGAACAACTTGAATACTTACGGATATATTGCTCTCATAAGTCTTGACGTAAAAGGAGCTTTTGACGCTGCCTGGTGGCCCAGCATATTAAATAACTTAAGAGAACTGAAATGCCCAAGAAATTTATACCAGTTATCTCAGAGCTATTTCAAAAACAGGACAACAAGTCTAAGCACAAATGAATTTAGCACTGAGAAAGAAGCCAAAAGGGGCTGCCCACAAGGTTCATGCTGCGGACCCGGCTACTGGAATATTTTGTACAACTCCCTGCTCAACTTAGTCTATACAAAACGAACTGAATTAATCGCTTTTGCCGACGACCTACTTCTCATGACGAAAGGAATGAGCATATTAGACGTAGAAAACTTTGCAAATCATGACTTGAAGAAAATTGAATATTGGGCAAGAGAAAATAAAATTACTTTCAATGACGCTAAATCAAAAGTATTAGTGATATCAAGAAAGAAACAAGCTGCAAACGAGAAGATAAACATCTATCTTAATAACATAATTATAGAACAAGTAGACATCATGAAATACTTAGGCGTTCATATCGACAAACAGTTCAAGTTTGATTATCATATTGACCAAGTGCATGATAAAGCTATAAGCCTAATTCACACTTTATCTAAATCAGCAAAACTAACCTGGGGACTTGGAAGCAAAGCACTAGAAACAATATACAGAGGAGCTATAGAACCTGTACTGACGTATGGAGCACCCTTATGGGCATCTGCATTAAACAACCCGAAGAATCTGAGAAAAATTCAGAGAATCCAAAGGTTGTTTAACATAAAAATCACGAAGGCATACAGGACAATTTCATTTGACGCATCTTGTGTCATTGCTGGCATCCAACCCATTGATATCACGATTGAAGGGAAAGTCAAACTGTACAACTTCTTGCAAAATAAACAAGACTATGACGCACCCTTGCCCCCCAGCGACTGGAACCACCCTGCAGAAGTACCTGAAGTTAAAGAAGCTGATGATGAAGACTCTATATTCAAAATATACACGGATGGAAGCAAAATAGGAGAGCAAGTGGGTGCAGCAGTTGTAATATTCAAACAAGGGACTTCAATTCGAGAGATAAAATACAAGCTAGACAGAAGATGTACTAATAATCAGGCAGAACAACTGGCCATATTTAAAGCGCTACAAGAACTTCAAAACTTTAACAACACACCGGAGGAAGAGAAGACTGTAGCGATATATACAGACAGTACAGTAACTCTAGCCATTCTGCGGAATAATAATAAACATAACTCCATAGCAGAGAAAACCCTTAATGTATGTAATACCTTACAAAGACTAAAATGGAGAATACACTTCAGTTGGGTTAAAGCCCATGTAGGTATATGTGGAAATGAGTTAGCAGACAAACTAGCGAAATCCGCTGCTCTGGACGGAGATCTGCCCAATAGTTACAGTTTGATACCTAAATCTGTAATTATTTCTGAAATACAAGAAACAGGACATCAGGTCTGGCAGAATAGGTGGAATGCCACGGACAAGGGGGCACTCAGCAGGTTATTTTTTCCAACAATAAAAGATAGGCTGAAGAGAAAGCTTCCTTTAACACCAATTTTCACAGCAATAACTTCCGGCCACGGAAAAACCAAAGCTTACTTACACCGATTCCATATAGTAGACGATCCAAAATGTACATGTAACAGCTCCCAACAAACCGTAAACCATTTAATATACGAATGTGTAGACAAAAGTCAACAAAGAGCCAAGCTAATTCAAGATGTAACTCTAAATGGAAGCAAGTGGCCAGTAACCAACGAGAGTCTTGTAAAACACCACATAAAAGCATTCTGTAAATACATAAATTCAATTAACCTATAAAGATATGTAAATATGTATAACTTGTGAAATCAACTGCTAAAAGATCTAATGTAATATTAACATGTAAATATGTACAATTTGTAAAATCAAATGTTGGAAAAATGTAATGTAATGCATGTAATACTACTATGTAGTGGGGCATGCTGATTGTTATCAATAAAGAAAAAAAAAAAAAAATACATACATACATACATACATACATACATACATACATACATACATACATACATACATACATACATACATACATACATACATACATACATACATACATACATACATACATACATACATACATACATACATACATACATACATACATACATACATACATACATACATACATACATACATACATACATACATACATACATACATACATACATACATACATACATACATACATACATACATACATACATACATACATACATACATACATACATACATACATACATACATACATACATACATACATACATACATACATACATACATACATACATACATACATACATACATACATACATACATACATACATACATACATACATACATACATACATACATACATACATACATACATACATACATACATACATACATACATACATACATACATACATACATACATACATACATACATACATACATACATACATAAAAAGCATAGGGTTGTCAAGCCTAGGGTTCTAGGAGACGTTTGAATAGGACCGGCCCTACCAATCCACCGATCACGGAATTTTGCACGCAGAGCGTCTCAAACTGACAGGGAAACGTGTGGGGGCACACAGTCTTGTTGAAATAATATAAAGTTATGTTATTTTATTTTTAAATTTTGTTTGTTGGCGGTAAAACGTACTGTTCTACATAGCATATCTAAGTAAACATGTCCTGGTATATTCTGCTCAATAAGAAACACAGGACCAAATGACCTGATGGTAAAACCTTGTCCTGTACATTGACTAAAGGTCATAGGTTGAGTACAGTCACTTCTTAAAAAAATGGGGTATTTTATTTTCTGAAAATGCTGCAACCTTTTTCGGTGATCCTATATGTACTCTTCCACTTAAGGACGTAAATATCGTTTTATTTTAAATTTCTTACTATAAATTGAGGCTCGGTATGCCCCAGAAATGCATAAAGACCAAATGATTAGTGAATATTCATTGTTAGAATTTAGTTATTTAAGAGTAGTTGTTATGCAATCTGCTTAAAATAAACGTTTTTAGTCTCATTTGTTAAAATATTAACTAAATGCCAGAACATAAGACATATCTTACGAGTAGACTTCAACATTATTAGGTTCTTATCATCATTTCATGATTAAATCACCGATGTGCTATAGCAGTCATTTTTACAGCCAGTAATGTTGTAAATCCATTGAAAGAGATCTTGGCTATGCAAATATTTTAACATAATATGCTTATGTTATATTGTATTAAAATTAATATCCGCCGAACAATTTCTTTCATCTTCCCTTTCTTTCATTCTTTCTTTCATGCTTTCCCTTTATTGCCTTCTCTTGTATAAGCTCAATATGAATACATTCAGTGTATACCACAAACAGATTGTTTCTTGTGCTTCCAAGTAAATTCATACTTTGTGATTGGAATAATTTTATATAAGCGTCAATATGATAAATGTGGTGTGCCTGTGTGTGTGTAGAATATATATTTATATGAATGATCATGGTTTTATGGGAAATTAGTCAATATTCCGGTTGACGGACACAAATTTTGTAGCCTTCCACGGGGTATTACTCTAAATGGATTCAACATGACCGAAGTTTTGTGGTTTGTTGGTTGATTTCTCGTGAAATTATTGTCAATAGTCAACATAAGCCATGAGCATTTATATGAATGAAAGAATAGTGCCAGACTGAAAAATTCAATGCCATAGCCGGGATTTAAACCGCGGATCTTCTGGTCTCCATCCAGTCGCTCAAAACCATTGAGCTACTATGGCAAACGTGCCAACATGACATTAAATTCTCCAACTGACTCGTGTTTTTGCCGGTAAACTACTAGGAGTTCTCATAAACACATGAGACAGCTACCTTAATGGCGACTTACTATGCTGTAAGCACTTTAAGGACCGGACTCTATAGCTCGGACCACTATTAGTACAATTAATGGAAATTAATTGTTATTTCACACTAGCCGTGTGTAGGACGCACTATGAAAGAGTAGAGCCAGACTGAAAAATGCAATGCCATAGCTGGGATTTCAAACACGAATCTTCTGGTCTCCGTCTAGCCACTCTAAGCCATTGAGCTACTGTGGCCAACGTGCCAAAATGACATTAAATTCTCCAGCTGAGTCGTGGCCATAGTAGCTCAATGGCTTAGAGTGGCTGGACAGAGACCAGAAGTTCCGTGGTTTAAATCCCGGCTATGGCATTGAATTTTTCAGTCTGGCTCTACTCTTTCATAGTGCGTCCTACACACGGCTAGTGTGAAATAACAATTAATTTCTATTTATATGAATACCATGATATATATATATATAAAACACATACCGATTGAAATAACTTCACGGTAAGGTGTAATGTTTGCATTCGGGAGGTCCCGGGTTTGATTCTCGTGGGTCTGGCCAATCTGATCATATGTTGTTTTCCTAATTTAAATATGATATCAGTCATCTCCTTGTAACAGGAATTTCCTGTTCACCATTTCCTACCCCATTCTTATCCTTCCAAATGATTTATATTATATATTCAGAGTTTTAGTGCCAGCTGACTGTGATTGGAGCGTTGCGGTGAAACGGTGAAGTTTGTGCTGTATAAACATTTCTTCCTGGCGCTTGCTATCCCTAAAACGGCTTATTTCAATCCTAGAAGCCCCAGAATGAAGATGGTGTCGATTGTGTAGTTCAGGAATTGTTAGGGACCCCGATCTTATTAACGCAGTCGTTCCGCTACACGATCTTCAGAACTCCCCTTATTCCCTCCCTTCCAGCAGCCAAATTGATAGCATACCTCGCGGTGCTGTGTTTGCCGCGTCTATTCCAAATTCTGTTATATAAACCACATTTATTAATTGATTGGGAAAGTGATTTTTAGCATTGTTAGTCAGAAAATTAGCATATTGTAGGTTTATATGTTCTTAATTAGTACATTATAGCATTTAGAATAAAATTTAACTGAAATATATTTTGATAAAGTTTAATGTAAAATTATATTCAAATATGTAAAATATAAGAGACAAATAAAAAATCTTAAGGTATTTTGCGCAGCTTTTAGAATTTGTCTAGTTTAAATTAACATAAAGAAGAGTTTGGTATAAGCTAAATCATAACAAACGAAACAGAGAAATTCTAATGCAAAATCAGAATAACAAGTATACAATATAAAATAACAGCAAATCATGCAAATATATAAATCAGTAAATGTTAAAGAAATCATAGAACACAGCTCAATAGATTGTTCTCTAATTAAGGGTATTACAAATTATTAAATGTAGTTTTTGATTTTTTTCAGCATATATCCTGTAGGTGGGATTCCAAATACAAGGCACAACTGCTAAAGCTGCATCTGGGTATTTGACCTTAACAGTTAAAAGCATTTATAGGTCTTTATTTACTGCGAGTGTTCTATTAATATTTGGGAGTGATATCATATACCTTTAACAAACCTAACAATAATAATAGCTTTAAATGGATCGTTTATTTTATTGCCAGCTATAAACCTTCAGATGTGTTAATAGTACTGGCCAGCGATATCAGAATTACAAAGTTTACCAAACCTTTGAGAAAAATCGAATGTTTTTCTATGCGATTATTCAACGTTTTATTGGCCTAAGCAAGATCATTATGTTATTGGCTCCGAAAAATAACTACATTCGTGCTGCACAACTAGCTGGTGTTATGATCCATGATGAGCTGGAAATTAAAGAAGTGCTAGATGCTGAGTGGCAACAAGAATGGGATTCGAGTACAACTGGCAGACGTACATATGACATTTTCCGTAACATTGTGCAACGCCTGAAAATGAGATATCTACAATCATCTAAGAGTTTAATACATTATATAACAGGACATGGCCCATATTCAAATTATCTACATAGATTAAATTTAAAAGACAATGATAATTGTAGATGTACTACAGAAACACCAGAACTGCTGTGTGGGAATGTCCACTTAATATAAGAAACAGAATAACTGCAATGTCTTATGTACAAGATCGGTGCATATGTGATATTTTAAGGAATAGACGGCTCTGGAACTGGGCTGGCAAGACTGCAAATATTTTCTCTATAAAAGCAAGAGAATTTTATATTCGTGAATAAAAAAACAATAAAATATACTCCCTGAACTGCAACAAATTAGTATTTAGATAATTTTAGAATTTTAATTCATTGTTGTTTTGTATCAATGTTGGGACAGGAATTCTTTATCCGTAGTTATATTTCTCTCCATCTTAATCATCCACAC
The DNA here is from genome assembly GCA_030765055.1 of Mantis religiosa. Lineage (NCBI taxonomy): Eukaryota > Metazoa > Arthropoda > Insecta > Mantodea > Mantidae > Mantis > Mantis religiosa. The sequence goes on from CM060947.1 coordinate 110,001,162, forward strand.
ATTCGGGCGCAATTTGGTACGGAATTTCTATGTTTGAAATGGGATGCACGTTGACTTTTCGAAGATCCACGTCGAGAAGCCAGAAATAACAAATTCGTTGTATTTTGATTTTTTTTCTTTATGATTTTGCTTGATTAGCTAAGAGTCATGAGAATCTTGGTTTCAAGGCGTGGTTCGGAATAAAGTTTCGGAGAAGTCAAATTTTGTAAATATATTTAATTGGATTATTTAGATTAAGTTTTACTTGAACTTCCTTTCCCAGTCACTTCCAACATATCGATAAATTCTTACTTTTTTATATTTAAACAGATTCAAACTATTACTTAAATGTTCTTGATCGTGAACCACTATTCATCACACTCACCATTACAAAACATCTCTACCAAGATTATTGATTTTTCGTAACTATCGTTACTATCTTAATTTTGTGATTGGCCAAATTAATTCCACGTCACAACATTACGTCATACAATTATTACTACGGCCAATCACGAAATTACATATATTTTTATTTATTTAAATGATTAGACAGATTTACATAATCATTTTTTATAAATCTATAAACTTTTCATACCTCCTCCAAACATAACCCAAAACTACTGTTACAATTTTATATGTTATCTTTCATTTTGTTATTTTGTATTATGTTATTAATATGTTATCATGTTACGTTTCTTTGATGTTATGTTAATACTAATAATATGTAAGTACTCCTTGATACTAATATAAAATGGAATGGAAATTGTATGATAAATTATAAAAATAAAGAGTGGAATATATTCTGGTTTATAAAAGAGGCACCAGACTCCCAAATAAAGGAGGCCGAGGTCTTGCTGCTGAGCAAGATCTCGGCTTTTTTAAGCAAGATCATATAAATATGTTTTCAGCTTGCTTTTGGCATTTTGATTTAAAAAGAATCTATGAATAGCAAGATATTTCACACTTACGGCGCATTTTAGTATAAGTTTGTAATTCTTAATCAATTTTGTGTTTTATCGCATTTTCAAAATATTAAATAGTAATCTTAAAAGATAAGAATGAAAGCCTTCTTGAGTACTTTCTGCAACTTCGCATTTGCGCAAAATAACTTTCCAAGTTTTATTAATTATATTTAAAGAACAAGTTTTATACATTATACATTTTTATATTTATTTATTCTCTTGTTTATAATCCATCAGTGCGCATATTAAGATGGGTAGCTCTAACGAAAGCTATTCATTTGATTGCTTTTGATGTATGATCGTTGACCGGAAGATTTTGAACTTAATGAACGAGGAAATAGATCCCCTTGTTAGTGTCAGGCGATATTGCATGTAGTTTTAACGGGACTTGACCTACAAATGATACAGTTAGTGTTTCTCACATAAATAATGTGTGTCAGTCTGTTACCCTGTCTTAGTTGCCTTGTTTGTTTTTGTCTTCTACTATGCAAAGCCTGTTCTGCTTGTTAAGTTATGTGATCCGACACATAACGTTTGCTTTTCAGCTTAGCGGCTTTTCTTTTTCTTTTTTGCTATTCTGGTTCTCATGTGGTCACGAGACGGAATGCTCTTCTGAAAAACTCTTTGGTTTTTATACGAGAAACGTAAGATTTTCTTTACCCGTTGACAATTCACAAATATTTCTACTCTTATAAAACTAGTTTATTATCTGCTTTGCTTCAGTTACGATAAATGTCTGCTTAGAAATAATTTTGATTAGACACAAACTACTCTTAGCTAATTACAGCACCCAACACATGTGAAAAAACAACGCACATTTTCCAACCCTTTACACGGCTGCCACACCAAAGCACATTCAATGTGAACAAACTTAAACAAGGAATATTTTAGAAAATAATAATGGCAAAACTAGGATTATTCATTTGTGCATTTTAATGAGCACCTCATTTTCATTCTTTTAATTTTTTTCTTAATTTATGTCCTACAACTTTAAGTCATATCGGACGATGAATGAAATGATAAAATTATGCTCAAATGAGCCCAGGTTCCACAGAGCTTACAGTTACCCGGCATTCGTCTTTCAGGATAACGGAAAACTCTGGAAAAAACTTTAAACAGTTAACTCACCCTGACCGATATTCGAATACGGAACCTCTTGAAAATGAGGCAGACACACTAAGCTAATGAGGCGAGCTGCTTGTTTTGATTGATGAACACATTTTTGAACTTAGTTTGTAGAATATAGTTCTGCCAAATTATCTACGAGGGTGCCTCCTATTTTTTTCCTTAAATAAGTAAGCTATGTAAAAACTTTGACATTGACGCAATTCCTCAAACCTTCTTCTCCAATCCCCTGCAGTAGTAACTTCCTAAGTCAACAGGTGCCAGTACTGCATCCTCTTGCAAACTGGCTGACATCGACATTCGTATTAGGCAGCATTCTGTGATTAAATTTTTTGACTGTGGAAGGTGAAACGCCAATTCGCATTGACGAAAGGCTAAAAGATGTGTATGGTGATGCAACGGTGGATATCAGCACTGTTAGGCGATGGGTTCGTCGCTGTAGCGAAGCTGAAGGGCAAACAGCATTGGCAGAGGAAAAGCGAAGTGGCAGGCCGGTGACTGCAGTGACTCCATGCAACATTCAGCAAGTCGATGACATCATTCGTGGTGATCGCCGGGTAACAACAGGTGAATTTTGTCGCATTATCTCCCTCAGTAAAGGCAGTGTGATGACGATTATTCAACACGGGGTTGCTCAAAAGTTTTCTTCACGTTGGGTACCAAGAATGTTAACCGCCGAAAACAAAGAAACAAGGAAAACAATAGCCTCCGAACATTTGCAGCGCTTCAATTTGGAGAGAGAGGAGCTTCTGGTTAAAATTGTTACTGGAGACGAAACGTGCGTTCATTTTATTGAACCTGAATCAAAGAGGCCGTCAATGGAATGGCATTACACAACGTCACCGAAGAAAAAAGAATTCAAAACTCAGCGGTCGGCAGGGAAAATTATGGCGACAGTGTTTTGGGATGCAGAGGGTGTACTTATCATTGACTTTTTGAAGCAGGGACGCACAGTAAATTCTGTCCAATACAACATAACTCTCAAAAAGCTGAAAGCACGTCTTCGCCGAGTTCGCCCACAAAAGCTATGGCGGATGTTCTTTTGTATGACAATCCAACACCATACACCAGCCGCTACACCACTGCAGAAATTGAGAAATTGGTATGGCAAGTCTTAGCTCACCCCCCATACAGCCCTGATCTGGCACCATCAGATTTCCATCTGTTCGGGCCACTAAAGGAAGCTCATCGTGAGATTCATTTTGAAGATGATGAGGCTGTGAAAACGTCCGTGCGTCAATGGCTTAGGAAGCAAGACCGTGTGTTTTACCACACTGGAATACATGCCCTAGTTAATAGGTGGACCAAAACTGTGGAAAAGAACGGAGATTATATTGAGTAGTTATAAATTAATCTTCAATGTTGTAATTTTCAAGCTATGTAATTTGGATTCAATTTTCTTGGCAATTAAAAGAGAAAAAAAATAGGAGGCATTACTTTTTGACCCACCCTCCTATAACATATTAAATAATATGAAACAGGTATATGGGGAGTTACCCATCGGTAATCTCAAGTCTTTAAAATTATATTAAATTTATATCTTCATTTCAATCCTCTCTTGTGTGAATTTTGTTCTGGATCTGTTGGTATTTGTTGTAACAATCGATTGTATGTTGTAGAAATGAGTTGTGAAGTCCTATTTCGCTCTCTCGTAGAACTGCAGACACATCGGAACATATAAGAGACCACGAAGAGTGGTGCTGCGAATGTATTATAAGTTATACAATTCGTAAATTTGTTGTACAGGGTTTGAATTCTTTTTATTTGTGCAACAGATCCCCATATTCTCATAAGGGTCGTATGAGGAAAGTGAATAACAACCTCTTGTATTGCAGAGTTAGATATTTATTTCTTGCGATGATTCCTTTCAGAATATGAATACAATGTTTTATTTTCTGTACTCAATCAGTAATGTGATCATTCCACGTGCACCTGTTGTCTAAAATTAGGCCAGGTATGTGAATGCTTGTGATGTATTATTGTGTGTTTTAATTCAACAGGATGGTGCTTACGTTTATTTTGAACATGAATTTGATTAGTTTAGATTTTGAAGGACTCACTCTCCATCGTTTGCACCAGACTCAATATCTTCACAGAAAATATTAAACTTTCTGGTTTACTGATTCACAGAAGTCCCTGATCAGGACTGCAATATCGTTAGGATAATATGATATGGTCTAGTTTTCATGTGCAGGGGAGTCAAGTATATTTGATATAAAACAGCGGTCCAACAACAGTTCCCGGAGAGACACCGGATTCTTTTTTTTTTTTTTTTTTTTTAATTTACGTCCTCCAACGTTAAGTCGTATCGGATGATGAATGAAAGGAGTGAAATGATGCTCAAATGAGTACGGGGCCCATGGAATTTAGAGTAGCTTACATTCGTCTGTCAGAATAAGCGAAAACCCTGGAAAAAACTTTATCCAGGTAATTCACCCTGACCGAGATTTGAACTCGGGACCTCCTGGACGTGAGGCAGAAAAAAGAAGATAAATTAATAAAAAAATGCTTTGCTAAACTAATATAAAAATCTTGTTATAATAATCTGAAATTAGAATGGATAGAGCAATGATTAAAATAGCGGTTGACTTAAAGAATAAGGGAAGAATTTAATTTAATATAATATATATACTAGCATACAGGCAAGAAAGAGAAAATATTCTTTTAAAAATCTGTATGCGTCGGAGAGACAGGAAGGAAGGACCGTCACATTCTTTGTACTAGGAAAAGTTCAATGTCTGAGAACTATTGTATACTTTCAGCCAGGAATGTTCTGGGACAAAGGGCTTTCAAAATGCAGTTGAGCATGAATGCTAAAAGGATTTACTTCGCTCATTTGATAACGATGTATACCGTTACAAACAACTCAGGGTAGGCGTTCCCCAGTTCAGGGTGGGCTGAACGTCAATGAGTTAGATGAATTTTGAAAACCAATGCGAAAATTCGAAATAAATGATAAACCAGTAATAATGTAACATTTGAGAAGAGCGAGCTAGTTTGGTCATGTGATAAAGTTAGAGATGGTGTCAGAATAAGGTTCGAACTGTATCGTGAAGTAGGAAAAACTTTCTTAAAAGGTGATGCCACGACAGGAAGGACGTGTTCATGCGCATTAAGAAGAGAATATTTATAAGTCCGAAATATAGGGAAGTTAAGAATAGCGCAACCAGCGTAAGTGGAAGCAGCATTAGAAGTTTATTAGAGCAAAGTAGTCGCTGTATAAAGTAGAGATAGAAACCGCGCGGAAGTAAATTTAAACAAGTAATCCAGGATTTCAAGTAAAATTTAATTTACGTTAGGAATTTTACTAATAGGTGGTCACCGATCCAAGTCGATAAGCAAACTTAGTAGAAGTTAAATCAAATAATTCTGCAACAAAGTATTATTAATACGACTGAGTAGCCAACAACTACCAAAATCCATTTTCTACAGCCATTCGCCTGAGGATAAGAGAACTCATAGCTCCAATTAGAACCCAATCAATTTAACACTGGTATGCGGGTTTGTCGCAACATGCTACCATCTACGCTACCGAGAAGGGCAAGAGGAACACCGGATTTGATTGCGTGTGATTCTGATGGCATATTCATATTTCACAGAATAGATGCAATTACCAGATAGGATTTAATTACTCTTTAATAAGTACCTAAAATGTTATTAATAATTTCATCATTATGCCACATGTTATCGAAAACCTTCTCTGTGTCCTAGATTACCTCTAAGGAGACTGATTTGTCTCTCATAGGTGTTAAGTATAGTATCAATGATTCTAAGTAATTGTTATGGGCAAGATTAATGTAATGTGAATCAAAACTGGAAGGTAGGTATAATACTTATAACATCCGTTAATAAGTAACTGCAGACGTTCAAAACTTTTGAAGAAGACGGAAAAAGAGCATTCGGATCTAGACTAGGCTTGGGCTAAAATTGTAGCCTGAGTTATACTGAGAAAATCTGAGGCTTTTCTTCAGAAGAGAAGTACCACTTATTCCTGTTGTAACGGTCTATTTAATATATAATGAGCTTGTTTCATTTAGTTTTATATTCAGGATAATTTGATAGTTCCCATAGTATTTTATGTTACTTTTTAAAGTTATGCAGATATTCGACTGTTGGGGAAATGAATGTTCTCTTCTTGCCTTTATACGCCTGTGGGTATTACCTATTTGCAGCGTATAAGTATCCATAAAATTAAAGACAAAAATAAATAAAATGCAGGACATACATATTACACTCCTGGAAATTGAAATAAGAACACCGTGAATTCATTGTCCCAGGAAGGGGAAACTTTATTGACACATTCCTGGGGTCAGATACATCACATGATCACACTGACAGAACCATAGACACATAGACACAGGCAACAGAGCATGCACAATGTCGGCACTAGTACCGTGTATATCCACCTTTTGCAGCAATGCAGGCTGCTATTCTCCCATGGAGACGATCGTAGAGATGCTGGATGTAGTCCTGTGGAACGGCTTGCCATGCCATTTCCAGCTGGCGCCTCAGTTGGACCAGCGTTCGTGCTGGACGTGCAGACCGCGTGAGACGACGTTTCATCCAGTCCCAAACATGCTCAATGGGGGACAGATCCGGAGATCTTGCTGGCCAGGGTAGTTGACTTACACCTTCTAGAGCACGTTGGGTGGCACGGGATACATGCAGACGTGCATTGTCCTGTTGGAACAGCAAGTTCCCTTGCCGGTCTAGGAATGATGGAACGATGGGTTCGATGATGGTTTGGACGTACCGTGCACTATTCAGTGTCCCCTCGATGATCACCAGAGGTGTACGGCCGGTGTAGGAGATCGCTCCCCACTACATGATGCCGGGTGTTGGCCCTGTGTGCCTCGGTCGTGTGCAGTCCTGATTGTGGCGCTCACCTGCACGGCGCCAAGCACGCATACAACCATCATTGGCACCAATTCAGAAGCGACTCTCATCGCTGAAGACGACACGTCTCCATTCGTCGCTCCATTCACGCCTGTCGCGACACCACTGGAGGCGGGCTGCACGATGTTGGGGCGTGAGCGGAAGACGGCCTAACGGTGCGCGGGACCGTAGCCCAGCTTCATGGAGACGGTTGCGAATGGTCCTCGCTGATACTACAAGAGCAACAGTGTCCCTAATTTGCTGGGAAGTGGCGGTGCGGTCCCCTACGGCACTGCGTAGGATCCGACGGTCTTGGCGTGCATCCGTGCGTCGCTGCGGTCCGGTCCCATGTCGACGGGCACGTGCACCTTCCGCCCACCACTGGCGACAACATCGATGTACTGTGGAGACCTCACGCCCCACGTGTTGAGCAATTCGGCGGTACGTCCACCCGGCCTCCCGCATGTCCAATATACGCCCTCGCTCAAAGTCCGTCAACTGCACATACGGTGCACGTCCCTGCTGTCGTGGCATGCTACCAGTGTTAAAGAATGCGATGGAGCTCCGTATGCCACGGCAAACTGGCTGACACTGACGGAGGCGGTGCCCAAACGCTGCGCAGCTAGCACCATTCGACGGCCAACACCGCGGTTCCTGATGTGTCCGCTGTGCCGTGCGTGTGATCATTGCTTGTACAGCCCTCTCACAGTGTCCGGAGCAAGTATGGTGGGTCTGACACACCGGCGTCAATGTGTTCTTATTTCCATTTCCAGGAGTGTATAATAAATAATTACCGAAGTTTACATTTCGATTTTACCGGGATTCGGTATAATTTCTCATGTTATTTCTCATGAAAGTGATATAAAGGAAGCTTTCGGAAATTATGGAAAAATTTGACCTGTATCAGATTTGGTTATTTTCATGAACATTTCTTGTAAATCTGTGTGATAGCAGCATCAATGTGTCTAGTTGTTTTAAGAGGGAGGCGTAATTCCGTTGAAAGTTCAGACGTTTAGACGTCCCAGTCAAGAGGATATAATAAAGGAAAACTAATTTAATTTGTTCCATTTAGCCTCACAATAGTAATAACAAAATTAGTAGTCAGAGCTTAAAGCTTGGAGCACAAATGAAATGTATGTTAAGAAGTCCGCCCGCCTCGGTAGTGTAGATGGTAACTTGTCAGCCTCAAGCTCAAGAGATCCGGAGTTCGAATCTCGGTTAGAGTGAGTTATCTGGATGAGGTTTTTCCGGGGTTTTCCCTTATCCTGAAAGACGAATCTCGGATAACTCTAAGCTCTATGGACCCAAGCCTTATTTGGGCATCATTTCACCCAATTCAGCCATCGTCTGATATGACTTACCGTTGAAGGGCGTAAATTAAACAAAAATGTTAAAGAATGTTAAGACATCAAGGCGTCTTCCATGTAATGGATAGAAAGTAGGTTCAACGGGAAATATAGCTTCCAAATAAAGTTGATAAAGGGTGCTGTCCTCTAGGATTTGTAGTATTGGAACCCCATCTTCGGTTTACTGTCAAAATCACCTCCGAATAGATATGGCTTCACCCACCATTCATTCTCTAAGGGTTAAATTGGCCCTTGTTGTTAAAATTTGTAGAACATGTTCTGTGTTTTACTGCCATTTTAACCCACTTTAATTTTTATCACTACAATAAACAGCAACGTTTGTTTCATGATCTAAGATTATTCTTAATTTTTAATTTGTTATTTTAAAATAATAAACAAGCATTTTAGTTAATTGATGGAAATTAATCATTTCTCCAGACTATCCGTACATAGGCTAAGATTTTTTTTATGGATAGAGTCAACATGAAAAATTCAATGACATGGCCGGGATTTGAACCACGGATCTTCTGGTTTCCGTCCAGTCGCTCTTAACCGTTGAGGTACCATGGTCAATGTGCCTTGCTGACATTAAATTCTCCCATTTGACTCTTATATTTCCCCGGGCACGTTGACCATGGTAGCTCTAAGGTTAAGAGCGACTGGACGGAAACGAGGAGATCCGTGGTTGAAATCCCGGCCATGGCATTGAATTTTTCATGTTGACTCTATCCATCAAAAATCTTAGCCTATGTACGGCTAATCTGGAGAAATGATTAATTTCCATCAATTAACTAAAATAATAAGAGTTAAATGATGAAGCCTGGGACTCAAGTACTTACGATAGTAAGTCGCCACGAACGGTGTATCTCGGATGCGAGAGCCCCTAGTGGTCTACCGGGGAAATATATGAGTCAAATGGAGAATTTAATGTCAGGAAGGCACGTTGACCATGGTAGCTCAAACGTTAAGAGCGACTGGACGGAAACCAAGAGATCCGTGGTTCAAATCCCGGCCATGGCATTGAATTTTTCATGTTGACTCTATCCATCAAATAAACAAGCATTTTTAAACCGCCGAAGTACGTGGGCTGTTCAATAACGAATGATCATAATTTCTTTACGGCCATAATTTTTCGCACTTAAATTCAATTTTATTATATTCTGTTAGCCTAATGTGAAAGAAACATGCCGTAATAGTTTCATTGTGGTACACCTGGTTCCCGCCTGTGAGAACCAGGCAAGTTCAGACATTTTCAGTATCGCCTACCGCTGCAATGGAGGTAACATACAGTTAAAGTTGATGTTAGAGGAATACCCGGAGTTTCTTTCAAACGTAATCACTGCTGATGAAACTTGGCTACATCATTTTGATCCTGAGAGCAAACAGCAAAGCTCAGTGTGTAAATCTCCTTCATCACTAATCCCCAAAAAGGCAAAATTTGTTGCTTCTGCTGGGAAAGTTGTGGCCATCTCCTTCTTTGATATTCATGGAATAGTTTGTCAGCATGTTGTACCTGCATGCACATCAGTAACTGGACAATAGTACAGGGATGTCCTGAAAACATTGCAAGTCCATAACAGGCGCAAAAGACCACATTTCCGTGAAGTAGATGAATGCTTCACCACGATAATTCGACGCTGCATACCTATTACGAATGTTGTTGCTGAAAATTCTTGCAAAAATCAACGTTAAGAGCATCCCTCACCCTCCCTATAGTCCGGATTTAGTCCCATGTGACTTTTCTATTCCCTAAGTTAAATAAACGCCTTCGTGGGAGGCATTATCCATCACCAGAAGCCGTGGTAAAGGCTGTGGAGGCGATTTTGAAGGATCTCTCAAAAATGGTATCCAGCATGTCTTTGAAGACTGGCAGAAACGCTGGGACAAGTGCATCGCATTCAGAAGAGACTATTTTGAGAAGGACCATTAAAATTATGAGGATGAGTAAAGGTACGTTGTCAAAAAAAAAAAAAAATGTGATCATTGTTTATTTAACAGCCCTCGTAGCATCATATCAGAGGTGTGCAATGTCTACGTGCAGTAAGGTATCATAGTTCTGTGTGTGTTCAAAATGTAGGCCTACTCGTACTCGACATGATATTTTACTAAAACTGCATATTTTGAGGTCCCTTGAATGCCAGATAGAAGCACACTTTTGAAAAACGGGTCCCTGCATGTATGTGTATTATATGTGACTGTGAACAGCATAACTCGGAAAAAGGGTCGATTAAATACCAAACTTGGTATAAACAACTTTCAAGAAAATCTCCCCACCACAGTTTAAACTTTGCGAGGAAGATATTTTCGTGGCAAATGAATTGTAACTTTAAATTTCAAGTAAAAGCTTCTGAAGTCCTCTTCCATTTGGATGGCTTTTACTGAGCGGGATGGCTCAGGCGGTTTAGTCTGTGGGCCACATTCGGGAGGTCCGGGTTCAATTCCCGTGTTCGAGCTACCTGAACCATGAGTATTTTTGGGGGTTTTCCCAGGTCGCCAGGCAAATGCTGGATAGGTAATTACATCCCCCTCCATTTCATCTCCATTATCATTTCACATAATCCGTCATCTGGTGGTATCTTTCAGGACAGAAGTGTCGGCGGTTGTCTCGGTACTGCGTGACTTCTTGTATCAGCCGTCCTCTGTCTCCTCTCACCTCATCCTTCCTCCTGGAGATGCCCTAAGGGCATAGGTACAATAAACCACAGGTTTCGGTGCCCAATCTCCTCCTAGTAATCCTAATCCTAATTCTGGATGATTTAAATTAACTGGCACATAGTAAGAAATGGACAAAATCTTAGTACACAAATAATGAAGGCAACATTAATATATTTTTCACTATAACCATTTTCGATATATTTCTTACTCTTGGTTTGAATTTTCGTATACTTATTGCTTTTTCTCGAATTGAAAGTCATTCATTTTTATGTCCTAGACTTGCAGAGGGTGTTAGGATTATTACCGAGGGGATTTGACACTGCAACCAGTCTTGTACCTATGTCCCAAGTGGGGCATCCCCGGGAGGAAGGATGAGACGAGGGCAGCCGTCCCAAAGAGCCATGAAAGTGCAGAGGGCAGGGTACTTGTATATTACTTATGTGGAAGCCTCCTCCGGTAGGCCAAGACAAGGGACATTCCCTCACTGTGGTTCGGAAGCGGTCCCGGCAGCCGGTTCAGAGACCAGCAACCGATCTACCGGAGGAGGAAGTGGTTCACTCAGAGCATATCATCCCGCCATGCATCGTGGAGACACCCACCAACACTTCCACCCTGAAAGATACCACCAGGTGTGAGATGATGTGAAATGATAATGGAGATGAAATGAAGGAACAGGAAAATCGGCGGATGTAATTAACCTATCCAGCATTCGCCGGGTGACCCGGGAAAATCCCCGAATGTGGGCCAAAGTCCAAACCGCCTGAACCATCCCGCTCATCCATTACATAGCGATAAGCTTTTAAAGAATTTGATTACTACTTAATCCTGTTTTTCCCTATTCCTACTCCTAAGAGTATGTCATATGAGTGCGCACATCACAATTAGTGTTTTATCATGTTTTCAGAGTGTTGATGAACTCAGTAGTTGTGCATTCTAAAGCCTCAATAACACAACTATTCAGGTATCAAATTGCTCTTGTAGCAGATGAAGACTTAGCTTAATTCGCTGTTGAACTAGTAACCCGGTAGCGGAGGGAGATATCAGAGTCATTAAATTATTCAGGCTTCAAGAAAGTTCACTAACTACCGGATAAAGGTCCGTTTCGGTCGTATGAGAATCGCTTCAGAACAGCATTCCTTTAAAGCTGATTTCAGTCCATCACTAGTCTACCAATAGATGTTTGACAGGTAGTAAATTGGCTTTGGGCTTCACCGAATAAAAATAAAAATTATACAAGGTAATTATGCATGATCTTCCAACACAGCTGCTGTAATTAGGTTATTCGAATGCGTCCTGTCCTCCTGTTTAGGTTATTTGTTTTTAATGCGGAAGTACATAGTGAATCAATATAAAATGTATTTGTAAATATACTAGCTAATATTCGTGCAGCCTTAAGTAACTATAATAAAACGTGATAATATTAAAACATTCTACTTCAATAAATATTAACAAATAATAGTTAACAAATAAAATATTGTTTTAATATGAAGAAAGAACAAACGGTATTACAGCTAAGGTGTTGTGGCATATTCCAAGAAATTTCAGGGCTTTCTTTTTTCATTTGTAATGTTTTGACAACTCTGAGTGTGGGGGTAACGTGTCTACCTCACATTGAAAAGGTCCTGAGTTCAAATCTCGGTCAAAAAGTTATGTAGATAAGGTTCTTTCTAGGGTTTTCCCTTATCCTGAAAGATAAATATTGGGCAACCTAGCTCTATGGACCTTGAACTTATTTGAGCATCAATTCACCCTTTACATTCATAGCCCTGTATAATTTATGTTGGAGGACATTAAATTTAAAAAATGCACGTATTTTGAAATGTTTACTTTCCCTAGTAGATAGAAAAATTCGATAGTGAGATTTTTCAGAAATAAATGTTTTGAAGTTCCTCGAATCCGAATGAAAATATTTTTTACAAAAGATCCATGTGTTTATATATGTGTGCCCTTGAACAGCATAACTAAAAACGAAAATTCGGTTAACTACCTTTATTTAAGTAAAACATCTTCCAAAAATGCGACATGAAAATTTTCTTGAAAATCCTCCTGTTCCTCTAATCCCATGCCATCCTATACACGAAATAATTTTTTTTTTCAAAAATGACTCTGAAGAAAGTTCTTAAAATGCCATTTGCTTAACACATAAAAATGCTAAATGAAATGTATACTCCTCCACAGGAGAGTAAGTCTCCGAGGAATTAGACGCAGGGGGGTTGGATAAGGTTCCCACATCCTGGACAGGTTTATGACACCCAATGTCAGTACAGTTACAGACCATTCAAAAACATTCTGACGGCTTCTACTCTAGTGGATAAATCTTCTAGATTTTAGAGTACAGAGTAAACAGGGCGCATGTTTTTTAACGGTTCTACTCCTTGTGTAGCATGCGTTCCCTGTCACACACTCTCGCTGTGCTTGTACCACTGTATAAGAGAGCACATACCTTACAGGGACTTTCTTTGCGTTGCTGGACTATATCTCTTGTATCTTCTGGAAATATATTCCGAAGTCCTGTTAATTCTAGAGAACATCTGCAGATCAGTAAACCGAGAGAGGTACACAGACTTTTATTACATAGAAATGAAGAACTCGTTAAAGCACTTAATTTATATCAAATATATTTTGTTTGGGAATAACCGATTTCGAGAAATTCTTCTTATTGATTTTAAGTTTCAAGGAATAGAAAATCCTACTTTTTTTCCTTATACTTTTTAAAGTTCTAAACATTCAAAGGGGGTATAAGTCAAAGTCATCACATAGTGACCAATTCATCAGCTCTTAGAAGATTTAGCTACTATTTAAACTTATTGTATTTTACTATTCCCGGTTTACAGCTGAATTTGCCGTTCTTGACCCCTGCAGAAAACACATGAAAAGCCTGTGAGCGATTTTACTTACCATACCAAGTGACTGCGGAACCAAGCGAACTGTTGCTGCAGCTTCATATGCTACTCAGATTACCTCTTATTAGTAAACCGGTGTCCTTGCAGAGAAATATCCGCAGAATTTACCTGGGTTAATTAGTTGTGCACATTTGTACAAATTAATGTAAGCATCACTGCAGATATTGTAATAAAACTTATTCAAATTGTTCAATACCACGCAGACTGTCTGCTTGACACATATGCCCTTAATCGAACTATCACCGTCAGCGTTATTATCACTGTCACTAATTGCAGCACCCTCGATTAAAATTGCTGAATTGTATTATAATGTCTTTAGTGTAGCAATAGTCTTCTATTTCTTTTACGTGAAGAATTTCTTTAACTATGATACCTTTGCTTTTGTGGAATGTCTAAACTCACAATAAAGATACTCAACTCACGCTACAGTTCAAATGCCTAAAGCCTGGAGATTTATAATTTACTGCTTGACGTAGTAAATGTCATCATCATCATCATCATCATCATCATCATCATCATCATCATCATCATCATCATCATCATCATCTTCACTCTAGGGATTAGACACATTGTCTGTTCCGTTTTTAACATAAGAAGTCTCTCCATCTCTTCTGCGGCTCCCCACATCTCTTCTCCCTGCTACTTTATAATTTATAGTAATTTTCGAAAGTCTGTCATAGTTCATATTTTCCAAATGCAACCCCCCAGGGGCCTACTTCGTTAGGTACGGGTTTGGCGAACCCGGGGTCCCGAGCCAACAGTCTCCCTCGTGTGGACTCCTCTTCGTGGTTGAGGGAGACGGTCAACAGGCCCACCCACGTGTAGGCCGTGCGTGGAGACCCGTGTCGGTGGAAAGGTTTGTCCTGGTGGTTGAGGGATGCGTATCTGAGCTCGTAACAGTGTTTTTCTGAATTCGGGGAGGGTGCGCATTTCTAATACACTACTTTGGCTTCTGCTTCGCCTAAACGGGAGGTTAGGGACTAACCCACCCCTAATCAATCGGCCAGGACTAGGTATTGTACCGACCTCCAGGGTGAGTGGGACGGCGAGCTCGCTATATCCCCTGTGTAGCCCTGTCATCCCAGTGGGATGACCCCTTGTTGGACTCCGTGGTGGGTGGGGAGCACTGGGGGATGAAATTTAGACCAACTATTATGGTAAACCTACACCCCCCCAAAAACAATAAACGTGGAAAGGATTTGTTTGAAAACAGTGTTAAACAGGTAGTTGAGTGTGGTCCTCGCTACTTAGTTATTAAACGAACGGAGGAAGGTAGAACGTTTTCTACGATTAATCCGTTTATTATATAGAAAGGTCTTGACAAAATAGCTGGTGCAGTTAAATCATGTACAAAATCTAGAAATGGCACGCTGCTGGTGGAAGCAAAGTCAGCATCCCAGGCAGCAAAGATACTGAAAGCCAACATGCCGGGCAGTTATCCAGTCAAAGTGGAGATGCATAGGACCCTGAATTCCTCGCGCGGTGTTGTAAACACTAGCGCGTTGGATGGAATGTCCAACGAGGATATTCAGGAGAACCTCCAGGAACAAGGCGTAACTGCTGTCTATCGTGTCCAAAGGAGAGAACGAGGGGATATGGTTCCTACTCGTACCCTGTTCCTGACTTTTGATCGGGTAGATCTCCCTCAAAGGATCAGGGCAGGATATGAAGTGATCGACGTTAGACCATACATACCTAACCCTCTGCGATGCTACCAATGTCAGCGGTTCGGTCACACTAGTGCATTCTGTAAAAGCGCACCTACATGTGTCAGCTGTGGAGCCGGCATGCATGAAAATGCATGTACATCACCTCCGAAATGCGTAAATTGTAGCGGTGAACATCCATCAAGTTCACGAGAATGCCCCCGTTATATTGAAGAGCGAGCTATTCAGGAGATCCGGGTTAAAGAAAAGGTATCCTTTTCGGAAGCCCGGAAACTTCTATGTATTCTCAAGCCCTCTTCAACCACCTCCCGTACCTATAGCTCTGTGGCGGCTACTCCGTCACCGAAACGGGAGGCTGGTACCCAAACATCTGATATAAACGGGGCAACAATATCCGAGAAAGTTCTAGTGCCTAGATCGCAACCAAGAGCATCAGTAACACCGTCTAAAACGCTGAGAACACAGACTACTGAAAATAAAAAGTCAGTGAAGTCGCCTGACAAAGCATCCACGTCTAACAACAGGACGAAATTGCCCATTGTGTACCAAGCACCAGAGATCAAGTTCAAGACACAGTATGATAGAACTGCCTTCCTGAAAGAAAGCACAAAGTCTGCTCCAGAAAAGTCCAAGAAACGTAGCCCTAGAGCGTCTCCGAGATCATCGTCGGAGTCATCTTTTGGGGGGGACTCCGACCGGCGACCGTCATCTACGTCAGTCCGAATTTCCAATCGCTTCGAGCCCATCGAATCGAAAGTTGTAGAAGGAAAACCGTCCTCTTCCATAGAGGATATGGAGCAGGAAACAGCTGACCACGCTGCTACATCTGCAGCAAAGAAGAGGCAGGCTAACCTGCCGAAACTAGCCCTACACCAAAGAAAAGGGGGAAATTGATTGGGCCACCCATGAAGTCGTCTTAATGTAGACTACCTTTACATCTTATATCCCATAGTTCCAATGGCTATCCTACAATGGAACATACGAGGATTAAGAGCGCATCGACCAGAATTGGAACTTTTGCTCAGTAAGCATCACCCCTTATTGGTATGCTTACAAGAGACTAAGCTACGACCACAAGACAACTTTAAAATCAGACGCTACACACCACTGAGGTGTGATGTTGAAACAGAAGAGGGCATTCCTGCTCACGCGGGTACTATGATGCTCCTCAGGGATGACATATTTGTAGATCCGTTACAGCTACAGTGTGATATACAATCTGTAGCGGTAAGGATTAAGCTGCCATCAATCGAATTTTGCATTTGCACTGTATACCTCCCGCCATCAGATGACCTCTCGTTGATTGACCTTGAAGATCTGGTTTCCCAACTTTCAACACCATTTCTAATAGTTGGAGACTTTAATGCCCATCACCCACTTTGGGGCCCAAATCGGGCATGTTCGAGAGGCAACCTCATTGCAAAATTCCTGGAGATCAATAACTTGGTTCTCCTGAACACTGGAGAGCCCACATTCCTCTCAGACGCGTTTAACACCTATTCGCACATCGATTTGGCAGTGTGTTCCTCCCAGTTAGCTGCTTCATTACAGTGGAATGTCATCTCTGATTTACATTCCAGCGACCACTTTCCATGTCTTCTTAGTCTCTTAGCACAAATGTGTCTCCCTCACGTATCCCTAGATGGCGCCTTGATCATGCCAACTGGAATCTTTTCACCCAGTTGGCTGTCTTTGAATACAACGAGCACGATTCTGTATGTGATTTAGTCGATCATCTCACAGAGAAAGGTCTTCCCGCTGCAGAACAGTCTATTCCACGTTCGGCTACCCAACCCGGTCGATTTCCTGTCCCATGGTGGACCAACGACTGCCGGAATGCTATTCGTGCTCGTAGACGTGCTCAAAGGGTATTCCAACGACACCCTACCCTAAGTAATCTAATTGAGGACAAGAAAGCGCGTGCAAAATCTAGGCAAATAATTAAGGATAGCAAAAAGACCTCATGGAACAAATTTGTATCATCTTTTAACAGATGTACACCCTCATCTGTTGTATGGGATAAATTAAGGCGCGTGGCCGGAAAACCAACCCACCTGCCAATCGCTGGTCTGAAAACAACTGCAGGAGTTGTTGTTGATCCGTTTGTTGTGGCTAACACCTTCGGCTGTGCTTTCGCTCAGGTGTCTAGCTCAAGCAATTATGCTCCTGAGTTTATCTCAATTAAGACTCAGGTAGAATCTTATGGTTTCGTGTTTAGTTCCAGAAACCTTGAAGATTATAACCGCCTCTTCACCTTGCCGGAGTTAGAACACGCTCTTTCATCATCGCGACTGACAGCACCAGGACCGGACGGAATCCACGTTCAAATGTTACAACATCTCTCACCTGAAGGTAAGGCATTCCTGCTCGAGGTCTATAACCGTGTTTGGGTTGATGCCACGTTTCCTGAAAAGTGGCGAGAAGCCACCATCATACCTATCTTGAAAGCTGGCAAGGACCGTCACCTCCCTTCTAGCTACCGTCCTATTTCCCTCACCAGTTGCGTATGCAAGGTGATGGAACGCATGATAAATGGGCGGTTGGTATGGTGGCTGGAAACGCACAACCTACTGAATAACATCCAGTGCGGTTTTCGACGACGCCGTTCAACAGTGGATCATCTTGTGTCCATGTCGACACAGATTATGAACGGATTTCTTAAGAACTGTCAAACAGTCGGAATATTTTTTGACCTCGAAAAGGCTTATGATACGTGTTGGCGCGCAGCGTTACTACGTACTCTGCACACCTGGAATATACGTGGACGCCTACCACTCCTCCTTCAGGAATTTTTGAAAGACCACGTATTCCGAGTAAGGTTGGGCTCGGTTTTTTCGAACCTTTTTGTTCAAGAGAACGGTGTACCACAGGGATTGGTACTAAGTGTTACGTTGTTTGCTATTGCGATTAATTCTATCTCGAAATGTGTACCTCCAGGTGTTTCGTCATGCCTATTTGTAGACGACTTTGCCGTCTACTGTACATCTCAGCGCACTCCGTTTTTAGAGCGCCGTCTTCAGACCACCTTGGACAACCTTAAGAGTTGGAGTTTAAAAAACGGCTTCCGTTTCTCCGCTGAGAAAACCATCTGAGTTAACTTCTGGCGTCAGCAGAGTCGACTACCTCCAAGGCTCCGGCTAGGGGCTGATCATCTATCTTCTGCAGATGAGACGAGGTTCCTTGGATTGATATTTAATAGAAAACTTAGTTGGTCGACGCATATAGCATAACTGAAAGCACGATGTGACCGATCTTTAAATATCTTGCGGGTACTAAGTGGAAAATCCTGGGGAGCGGATCGTACAGTGTTATTGCGACTTTATCGGGCACTCATCCGTTCCAAATTAGATTATGGTAGTATCGTTTATGGCTCAGCTGGACCATCTGTGCTGAAGAGATTAGACACAGTCCATAATTGTGGCATACGTATAGCAGTTGGGGCATTTCCAGCGAGCCGAGTTATAAACCTGTATGCTGAGTCTGCAGAACCTCCTCTGCAGTATAGGCGCAACATGTTATTAGCCAATTATGGTTGTGGACTTAATTGCATGCCCACACATCCATCGTTTACGCCGTTCTTTAATACCTTCATGGACGTGCGTTATAGGAACACTACTATTAAACCAAAGCCACCTGGTTTTCGTTTCCGGGAGCTCCTTAGACATCTTGATACTGACATGCCCAAGATGTATCCTAGGGGGGAGAGGACATACCCTCCTTGGTTGAGCAGAGCGTCCCCGGTTGATCTGGGCATGGCTAAATATGATAAATCTACCATGTCTATGTCTAATATCCGCACATGTTTTTTATAATTTTTATCGCGATATGAGGGCCATTTTGTAATTTATACTGATGGCTCCAAGAACTCAAGTGGTGTTGGTTGTGCTTACGTGTGTGGAACCGAACCGTATACATTCGGATTCCACACCAGCACTTCCATTTTTACTGCAGAGCTTTATGCAATATACCGGGCCATTTTACACGTACGTCGACGAAAGTTGGGGTGCTGCTTAATCCTGAGTGATTCCCTCAGTGCGCTTCAAAGCCGACGGCAGCTGTATAACTACCACCCTATTGTGCAGCTAATACAGGATGCCCTCCACGTTTTACACGCTTCTGGCGTTAACGTGGTGTGTGCATGGATCCCTGGTCACGTAGACTTGCGGGGGAATGAAATGGCGGATTCAGCAGCCAAGACGGCTATCATGAAGCCCAGGGTTCGAATACCATCTGTGACATCGGAAGACTTTAGGGCCGTATTGCGGAGAGCTGTGCAAACCTGCTGGCAGGAAGAGTGGTCCGCTGTCCGCAATAATAAACTTAGATATGTCAAAGAACTTCCGATTCCCTGGGTTACCTCCTGTAGGGCATCTCGTCGCGAGGAGGTGAGTTTTGCTCGGTTACGAATTGGGCACTGCTTTTTTACTCATAGTTTTCTTTTTAAAAAGGAACCTTCTCCACTGTGTCCGTTTTGCAATGAAGCGTTGTCTGTACGACACGTGCTGCTAGAGTGTTTCCACCTAGCAGACCTTAGGACGTCTCTGCAGCTGCCGGTCAGCTTTGCAGAAATGCTAGCGGACGATAACGCAGTAGTGAAGAAGGTTTTTATATTCTTTTCGAGATTATATTTTAGGATTTAGCAAATAGAATTTATGGCTTTTTAGATGACATTTCTATTGTTGTTTTTTTTTTTTACGTGTATGTTTTTTTGTCATATTGACATATTTATAGTGTTTTAGAATAATTTATATCTGGCTTTTGCCATGACCAGTTTCTTTTAAAAAGGGCGCTGATGACCTCTGCAGTTTAGCGCCCTTATATTCATCATCACTCACTCCAAATGCAACCGTCGTTTATTTCTGTAGCTTTTTATTTCCTAATTTCACTTTCAGCTCTGTTCTTATTACATCATTATTTATGTGCTTTAGTGGTAAATGCAGTGGTCTAATTTCTGATAATGGCACTAACCCTTTTAGAGCTAATAAGTATCCTAAGAAATTTCACACGCTATTTCTTTCTGAGTTCCACAGCACCAACTGAGTGGCGGCAGCGACAAGACGTGTTCTCAATTAGCTTACGCAATACTAACAAAGAGTATAACAACGTAAGACACACTAAAAAGTAGCGAGAGAATATAAGGAACTTAAGTATATTTTGGAGTAAAATATTTGTACAGAGAAAAATAATAGAGAAGACCAGGAAAGCGCCATAGAGAAGAGTTTGAGAAGAACTTGTCCATAAAGAGGAGAATATACCATTTAGAGGAAAAGAACAGAAGATATAACCTGGTGCCTTCAGGAACTGAAAAGAATGCCGGAAGAGATACGGATGTGAAGTACAAAATCTTTTAGAAGGAAGGGAAATATAAAGAATGTGGTGCTAACTTTTTGGGAGGAGAAATAGGAGAAAAAATGTTAGCGAAGTTCACAAGTATACAAAAAGTTTTCGAAGTGATAAAGCACGTGAAGAAACTAAAACCTGATATCTTACAGTAGCAGAGCTTAACCTACGAGCAAAGAGAATTACGAAGAAAGCTAACACAACGTAGCACGGTGTATGGTGTATGGTTTCTCAACAAAAAAAAATATCTGCTGTCCATTTTCAGTTGTTGATAAAACAGTTTAACATTATTCTATTTTTGTACGTATGTCTATTACCTGTACTTATGAGGCCTGTTCAATAAAGAATAATCATAATTTTTACGGTCATAATTTTTCGCACTAACATTTAACCTTATTATATTCTGTTAGTTTAATGTGAAACAAACACGCCATAGTGGTCTCATTGTTGGTTCATCCTGGTTCCCGCCTGTGAGAACCAAACAAGTTCAGACATGTTCAGTGTCGCCTAGCGCTGCAATGGAGGTAACATGCAGTTAAAGTTGATATTAGAGGAAGATCCAGAGTTTATTTCAAACATAATCACTGCTGATGAAACTTGGCTACATCATTTTGATCCTGAGAGCAAGCAGCAAAGCTCAGTGCGGAAATCTCCTTCATCACCAACCCCCCAAAAAAGCAAAAGTGGTTGCTTCTGCTGGAGCCATCTCATTCTTTGATATTCATGGAATGGTATATCAGAATGTTGTACCTGCACACACATCAGTAACTGGACAATACTATAGGCATCTTCTGAAAACATTGCAAGTCCACATCAGGCGCAAAAGACCACATTCCCATGAAGCAGGCTGGATACTGCTGCACAATAATGCGCGGCCGCATATTGCCAATGTTATTGCTGAATATCTTGCAAAATCAACGTGAGGTACATTTCTCAACCTCTCTATAGTCCGTATTTAGCCCTGTGTGACTTTCTTCTATTCCCTAACTTGAAAAATCGCCTTCGTGGGAGGTATTATCTATCATCAGAAGCAGTGATGAAGGCTGCAGAGGCGAGTTTGAAGGATCTCTCATAAAACGGTTTCCAGTATGTCTTTGAAGACTGGCAGAAACGCTGGGACAAGTGCTTCGCATTCAGGGGAGACTATTTTGAGAAGGGACATCAAAATTATGATGATGGGTAAAGGTAAGTTGTCAAAAGAGAATTGTGATCATTCTTTATTGAACAAACCTCGTATTTGAGTCACAATCCAAATTTTCTCGCAGACCAGTGCTCGCATTCTTGCATGTCGTTTCCCTTCCATTGGCGAATCCAACCAATATACACGAGCTTCTTCCCCGCATATCACAGTTAAACGCACATGAATATCCTGCTGGTTTGACACCTTCCATCCACAGTCACCATGCAGCTCATGTTGGTTCATGATAGTCGGCCTCCATCCAAAATTCCTGAAGTACATCAGCTGTCATTGTTGGTAACAATATTCTTTTTAGCTGAATTGCGAAATATGTACACATTGTCTTAATGTCTTCAAGTGCTTCTATAATTTATTTATAATCTTCATATTGTAAATACTTTAGAGCTAGAATGCAAATAGTGTCTAATACTCTTTTAAATACTTTGAAGATGTTTATAATTCTGTATGAATTCCATGGCTAATAAACTGAACTCAATTGAGTCCATGGCTTTCTCTTCTTAACAACATGCAAGCTCTCCTCTTTAAACTATACATTCTGTCCTTAGCTGCTATCTAATATCTGCATACTGTACTAATAACCAGTTCATTCTCCATGAGAATACGTGCCCGTAAAGTGAGTGGTATTTTAAAAATAACGTAATGTAAATCTCTTTATCGAATTAAACAGCTTTCCTAAGAAAAATCCCGGGTTGCTTTATATTTAAAAAAAAAAAAAAAAAAAAAAAAAATTATAAACTGAATAAGTAGCAATCCGTCATCCAACGGCAGTAACTATAACAAGTAAATAGATAAGTTGAAGATTGAAATGACCTATTTCTGAAACTAGTCCAATTGAAAGATGCCTAATTATAAAAGATAAGAGAACCTTCAATCAGAAATATTGATTATAATTTATTAATTTGGGTACATTGCTTGTCTGTATATAGCTTCAGCTTATTCATTTTAAGCATTTAATTTATTATTGTTGTAGCATCTCATTTTAAAATTATGCTCTTCACGGACATCATGGAGATTTTTTAAACAATGCTCCTTTTTCCATTCAAGGCTTCTAAACATGTTATTTTGTGAAATTTTGACCCTGAATTTTGAAATAAAATATGGCAGGGAAACTAAAAGCTCCAGTTTATACATCGTCATTCAGACCTTTTTACATGGAAGTATTCATTGTTGTAGTATAAATTAGCAGGTGGCAGCACTCAACAAATTTAATGAAAATGGTCTACTTCCTCAGAAGTGGTTTAAGGGAAGATTCTGACAGCCATGTATAACTGTCCACTGAATAATTACTTGTTCAATGTATTTTAATTAATCAAAATGAATATCAAATTACATTCCTCTCTGTTAAATTAAGTTAAATTAATTAAATATTGTTCTTAGCCTCATTCTTGAAGTCTGTGGATTTATACAAAGGCTTAGCATCTCTACTAAATGTATCTTGGAATAATGCATCGACCACACTTGGTCGTGACTTGGAGAGACCAAAGGATCTTCTTTGAAAAAGAAAATCCTCTGGTTCCCGAGGTCGTGGGCTCAAATCCTACTTTTCCGGCTTAAAAATTATTAGTATTTCTTCCTGTGGAAGGGAAGTATAGTCGATGTTTCCATGTCAAAAATTTTAGGCACGCTAAAGAATCTCAAGCCTGATAAAGAGGACTCTGAGGAACATTAACAGCTCTTATTATTTAAGTGAATTGATGGAAATTAATCATTTTTTCACACTAGCCGTACACAACCTAAGGTATCGGATTGATGGAGTCGACATGAAAAATCCAATGCCACGGCTGGTGTTTGAACCACGGATCTACCGGTTCTGTCCAGTCGCTCTTACCCATTGAGCTACCATGGTCAATAAAATGTCATGTTGGCATGTTGGCCATAGAAGCTCAGTGGTTTAGAGCAACCGCACGGACAGCGGAAGATCTGTGATTCAAATCCCGGCCGTGGCATTGAATTTTTCATGTTGACTCTATCATTTAAGAGGTCTTCCACATCCAGTTAAGAATGAGCTGCTGAGAACCTTATCAGTTAAAGAGCACCACAAAGAAGTGATACTGTTAGGTATTACTGGGTACACTTTTTACAGTATTATTCTCTCTCTCTCTCTCTCTCTCTCTCTCTCTCTCTCTCTCTCTCTCTCTCTCTCTCTCTCTCTCTCTCTCTCTCTCTCTCTCTCTCTCTCTCTCTCTCTCTCTCTCTCTCTCTCTCTCTCTCTCTCTCTCTCTCTCTCTCTCTCTCTCTCTCTCTCTCTCTCTCTCTCTCTCCAATATTGGGCGTAACTCTAGTGACACTGTTTATCGTTAACTTAGAAGGTTTTCTAGTTGCTTCTTCTACTAGGTTTTGCCTTGCGGAAAAATGCAAATTCCAGTATGTGTTATGTAAAATTAAATTAATATTTCATGTATCTGTGAATTTGCCATTTGCAGTAGCATCATCTTTAAGTAATATATCATTGAGCACCTCAATCTCAATGAGCTCAGTCTCTGACTGTGCAATGACACAGCATTTTCAAGAGGTGTCGAGTTCGAATCTCGGTTAGGATTAGTTATCTGAATAAGGTTTTCCATGGGGCTTCCCTTGTCCTGAAAGATGAACTCTAAGCTCAATGGACGGTGGATTATTTTGAACATTATTTCACCCATTCCATTCATCATCCGATATGACTAAACTTGGAGGAACAAATTAAAAGGTAAAAGAAACTCTGTGAAAGTGTAAACGAATTTGGGCTCTAGATTGCTATTGATCTAACAGTATTGAAGCAAAGTTTAAAGATGTATAGGGATTTAGATTTCTTTGAGGTTGTTGGCTTCATGTTGTTTAAATGGTTTTATTTACTCCATCATCTCTTTTAGGCATTAGTATCTTTGGCACGTAAAGATTCCTACAGTCTTCAAATATTCCACAACAAAGCAAACTAATTAGTAAACTATCCATCCTTCAGCAAATATTTACATTATCTTTTGCATTTTAAATGATATAATGCACCGGGTACAAAATCAACCTCCAGTTTCACCATTCATTGTGTACTTGGGCAATACAAATTAATTATTAAGAAAACGCCATGGGATTGAGTACCGTTTTCAACAGAATTGGCATTATCCCAACTTGCTTCATAATGTTTGATTTTACTAGGCACTACACTGCCTCACAATATAAATACCATTTTATTATCATAGTTTTAATGAACATTCGTTATCATTGTTTCAATAATAATTGCTGCTTTAGATAAATTTGTAAATTTTATGCATAGTTTGTTACATCGAAATAAACACAACTTGAACTCTCCCTCTGTATGATTAGCTATATGGACAAACAAATAAAATAAATATTTTTTTTTTCTATTTATTAGAATTGTTTGGATGTTTCAAATGTATTTCAGAACTTTTGTTGTTCCTCAGATGATTGTAATAAGTTAAATTTCACCAAAACTCGAGTGCTGTTTCAGTTCACAATATGTGTATAACGTTTTAATAATAAAAAATCTTCTAATTGTAAAAAAGATTTCGGGGAGTGCTTATTCTCATCAATAGAGAATTTGTAGAAAGAAGATTGTATTAAAAGATCTTAGTATGAAATGATGTTCATTTTAAAACTTAGCTATGAAATGAAGTCCAATCATCTGCATGATGCATGTTCGGAAAGAGTATTTTATATTGTGACTTCGTGGGTTCATAGAATAAAAAGTCCAATTTGCCGAAATTCTAAATGTTCTTTATTTCCGTAGAAATACACTGATCACTTCTCACGTAACAACATTACATCACATATACAACACAATCTTCCAAGGTCGTTGACAATAACAAACATCTCTCGTTACAACACTTTACAGATGTTTACTGCTCGCCTCACTGTTTTACAACTGTCCGCTGGCTTGTCACAATCTCTTATATTCTCATTCATAAATTCGAGAGGCTTCTCGTACAAATAAGAAAACAACTTTTCTCTGTCAATCAAGATATCACTAGAACCTTCCAAACGTAAAATACTATCTGTTCCGGCAAGTCCTTTACCTCCGCTATCTTTATTTGCCAGCTCTTTGTGTACACTAACCGCGCTATCGTTAACTGCTTATGCAAGCTCTTTATTACCCTGAAACACTATCCGCCGTCTGTTATCTATTTGCGCCGAAACTTTTATGCCCGTTGCCGCGACAATACAGTTTTTTTTTTTTTTCTGTACGACTTATTTTAAAATATTTAATTATTTTATTTTATTTAATCCTTTTTTGCTGATCAAAGTGCAGTATCTTCTTTAAAAAGTCAGTTAAGTAAACTTTTGTGTTAAAACTTCAATTAAAACATGTGATACTTGATAGAGATGGCTTTGCTATTTTTACGAGCTATACCTTATTTCATTTCTAGTTTAAATATTGTGAAGTTCTAGTTTATTGATAGATAAACTGAAATCTTAAAATTGTACCAGATAAAAGTGTGCTTTAATTCCAAACAACATTAGAGATGCCCACATCGGTAGCGTGGTGGTAGCATCTCTGCCTCACGTTCAAGAGGTCCCGAGTTCGAATCTCGGTCAGGATGAGTTACCTGGATAAGGGTTTTTCCGGGGTTTTCCTTTATCCTGAAAGACGAATGTCGGGTAACCCTAACCTCTATGGACCCCGGGCTCATTCCATTCATCGTCCGATATAACTTTACGTTGGAGGACGTAAATTACAAAAAAAAAAAAAAAAACTTAGAGATTTTTCTTGGGTCATTATATGGATAATCAGCACAGACCACTGAGTAACTAGAATATCCCGCCTCAGCTATCTCAACAATGTAGCTATGCAGGACAAGATAAAACAACTCTGTGAAAAGTAACTGAAATTAATCATCAGGGTAATTTGTCTTTGTCTGAAAGAACTTTGGATATGACAACGACCCGGTGGTTTTGAATTACAAGCAGAAAACTCGAGCTGCTTACTGCTAGTTGTTTCTGCTCTAAAGGATACACCTGTTGCACAATTTATGAATATCTACTAAACACCAACACAGTTAATGGCTCCAAAGTGGGTCAAGAAAGTTTTATCAGGTATATCAGCTTTATAACAAGGGCTACATTTTATTAAGTAATTGGAACTTGTTGGAATTATTGCTAGGTAGATGCTATAAAATAAGAGACAACAACCAACAGTTCCAGCAAATTTGGAATACGTAACACAAGTATACTAACGTTGAAATAAGTAAATGGCATTCAAAAAGTGTTGGGATTGTTTGTAAGCACCTGTTTTAAAATCGGAGACACAATGAGTCATTCGTACCACAAGTATACAAACGCTGAGGTAAATTTGGAAAAAAAAAAAACTACTCTAACTAAATAAATAGACGAATAGACAGAGTCAACATGAAAAATTCAATGTCATGGCCGGGATTAGCCTATATACGGCTAGTATGAAGAAATGGTTAGTTTCCATCAATTAACTTAAATAGTAAGAGTTAAATGATGAAGCCTGGGACTCAAGTACTTCGATAGTAAATCGTCACAAACGGTGTATCTCGAATACGAGAGCCCCTAGTGGTCTACCAGGGAAATATACGAGTCAAATGGAGAATTTAATGTCAGGAGGGCACGTTAGCCAAGGTAGCTCAATGGATTAGAGCGACTGGATGGAAACCAGGAGATCCGTGGTTCAAATTCCGGCCATGGCATTGAATTTTTCATGTTGACTCTCTTAGCCTATATACGGCTAGTATGAAGAAATGATTAATTTCCATCAATTAACTAAAATAGGCGAATGTTATGTCCTCTGTTGTGATTGAATTGAATTGGATTATGGTACGGAGGGGATTCTGCACTGCGACCAGACTTGATCTACTGTACCTATGCTCCCAAGTAGGGCATCCCCGGGAGGAAGCATGAGGCGAGAGGAGACAACGCGGCCAGCCGAAAGAGTCACGACAGTACAGAGGGAAGGGCTTCTACACTTTGCCAGTTGGAAACTCTTCGGCAGGCCAGCACAATTGGCAGCTCACCCAATTGCGGTCCGGAAACTGCCCCACCAGATCGGGCTCAGAGACCGGAGATTGTCCTACCAAAGAAGGAAGTTTTTACTCAGAACATATCATACTGCCATGCACCCCGAGTCACCCGCTGATACTTCCACTCTGAAATAGAACATACGAGGACAGATGATGTGAAATGAAAATTAAATGGAGGAACATGATATTCGGGAGATGTAATTAACCTACCCAACATTCGCCTGGTGACCCGGGAAAGCGCCCGATAAACCCATGGGTAAGGTAGGCCGGCCACGGTAATCGAACCCGGGCCTCCAATTCCGGCCACAGACGAAACCACCTGGGCTATCCCGCTTGGTTTCCGCTATGATATCTGCATTTTTCTGTGAATTATCTGTAAATTCCTATTCATTTTATTGAATTTGTATACCTGTAAAATAAAAAATACTGATCGAGATAATCAACAACATCGAAATACACTATGTATGTCAAATATATTTCTGCTATTAGTTCCTGTACTACTTAATCTAAATACCACAAATGGAGTAGGCTCCGCCAACTGACATTCACGGTGTGCCTATACAGTTCGCACAGTCCTGGCGTGCCTAGTCGTTGCTGGCGAGCGCTAACTATTAAAAGTATACGGCTAGTGTGGAGAAATGATTAATTTCCATGAATTAACTAAAATAGTAAGAGTTAAATGATGAAGCCTGGGACTTAAGTACTTACAATAGTAAGTCGCCACAAACTGTGTATCTCGGATGCGAGAGCCCCTAGTGGTCTGACGGGGAAATATATGAGTCAAATGGAGAATTTAATGTCAGGACGGCACGTTGGCCATGGTAGCTCAAAGGTTAAGAGCGACTGAACGGAAACCAGGAGGTCTGTGGTTCAAATCCCGGCCATGGCACTGAATTTTTCATGTTGACTCTTATCTATTAAAAACTTCCTCTGTTTCTGTAACTGTCATATTCTGTCAGTGTCACATTTCAAGGTGATTCCTGTTTTTCTGCCTTTTATTGGCACCAGATCTAGCATTTCTTCCACAACCTCCAAATGTTCATTTACTCCACGAATAAAAATACATAATTGAGCCATACTTGATAAGTCAGTGCTCTCATCGATGCAACAAATTCTCTTGCTCTTTCAATAAGTTGTGCGTAAATGTTGTCTGCCAGATCTTGAATTCTGCGTGAAACAGTATGAGGTGACAGACTGACACTAACGAATTGGTGAACACTGACAGGGACTGACTATACTTGCAACTGTAAGCATACATCGTTTAATAAGTAGACCATCCGAAAAACTACTAGAAGATCTGGCACTTTCTGGTGCTATCTCGTAACTCACATAAACTGAGGTTTCTGACAATCCGCCATTCCCTCAGAGGACTCTGTGAGAGGAAATTTGTCATTGTCATTACAGTAGACCAAACAGGAATTGTTACCT
The DNA here is from genome assembly GCA_030765055.1 of Mantis religiosa. Taxonomy (NCBI): domain Eukaryota; kingdom Metazoa; phylum Arthropoda; class Insecta; order Mantodea; family Mantidae; genus Mantis; species Mantis religiosa. The sequence continues at coordinate 110,030,612 of CM060947.1, forward strand.
AACAGGAGTATGCGTTTTTCAGATGAGTTTCATGATTATAGAAAACTATATACTCACTCTTCAAAAAGCGTAAACCAGTTTTGTTACGCTATTCTTGAAAGTTGCGAGAATCATTTTAAGCAAGTACAAGGTTGTACCAATCTTCTTTATAGAAAATTGTAAGAGCACATTCAAACACGTCCATGCTGGAGTCAAAGACTGTAAATCACGTTTTTTTATGACAACTAAGAACATTGACCGATCATTGCGGTATACCAATTGTTAGTTGATATTACGAGATAAAAGAACTATTTATTTTAGCTTAGATTTCCCCGCCTGGAGAAATGTATAGATTAAGAAACCCATGTGGTCTCTGCTTTTTGACTTAACAGCTTTTTAGTGATATATTCACGCCGGACTATGTCCTATGTTTTCTTACTATTAACGGTTAACCCCCACTGCGGTGGGTACGGGATTAGTGGTGCTCCCCGGGTCCCGAGCCGCTCTCTCGTTTGTGTTCCTCTAAGTGGTATGAGAACGTATGCCAAATATAGCTACGGTTTTAGACCAAAAAGTGCTTGACCAACTACGCTTTTCAACTTGAACATGTTCCCCCCGTGGCCTTCTACGATAGGTACTGAATTTTGTGATCCCAGGGTGCAAGCAAAAATCTTAATTGGGTTCCTCTGAGTGGTGAGGAAGCATATACAAAACACCCAAAGAAGGTCCACATCCGAGTTTGATCCTAATCTAAGTAAAGTAAGTAAATTAAAGTCAAAGCAAAGCCAAAGCAAAGTCAGATCGGAGAAGAGCCAAGTCAGAGCGGGATCGCAGTGGTGACCGGAGCCTAGCCCGAGCGAAGCCAGAGTCAAGCCAGAGTTAAGTTACAGAATGAGGTTAGTGTGGGCCCAGAGCGAAGCCAGACTGAAGCCAGAGCGCGACCGAAGGTAGGCCGGAGCCTAGTTAGAGCCAAGCCAGAGTCAAGTCAAGAGTGAATTTAGAGTGATACCGTAGCGAAGCCAAAGCGAAGCCAGAGCCAATCCAGAGCGGAACCGCTGTGGTAGCCGGAGCCTAGCCAGAGCAAAGTCAGAGCGAAGCCAGAGCCAAGCCAGAGTTAAGTTACACAATGAAGTTAGTGTGACGCCAGAGCGAAGCCAGAGCTAGACCGTAGCGGGGCTGAAACCTAGTCAGAGCCAAGCCAGACCTAAGTTACAGTGAATTTAGCGTGAAGTTAGAGGAAGGTTGGAGTGAAGCCGGAGCGAAGCGAGAGTGAAGCCAGAGCGAGAGCGGAGTGAGGACCGGAGCTTAGACCGAGCCAAGCCAGAGCCAAGCCAGAGTTAAGTTACAGAATGAAGTTAGTGTAGGACCAGAGCAAAGCCAGAGCGGGACCAGTGTGGAACCGGAGCGGGGACGGAAGCTAGTCAGAGCTAAGCCAGAGCGAAGCCAGAGCCAAACCAGAGTTAAGTTACAGAATGAGGTTAGTGTGGGCCCAGAGCGAAGCCAGACCGAAGCCAGAGCGCGACCGAAGGTAGGCCGGAGCCTAGTTAGAGCCAAGCCAGAGTCAAGTCAAGAGTGAATTTAGAGTGAAACCGTAGCGAAGCCAAAGCGAAGCCAGAGCCAATCCAGAGCGGGACCGCTGTGGTAGCCGGAGCCTAGCCAGAGCAAAGTCAGAGCGAAGCCAGAGCCAAGCCAGAGTTAAGTTACACAATGAAGTTAGTGTGACGCCAGAGCGAAGCCAGAGCTAGACCGTAGCGGAGCTGAAACCTAGTCAGAGCCAAGCCAGAGCTAAGTTAGAGTGAATTTAGCGTGAAGTTAGAGGAAGGTTAGAGTGAAGCCGGAGCGAAGCGAGAGTGAAGCCAGAGCCAAGCCAGAGCGAGAGCAGAGTGAGGACCGGAGCTTAGACCGAGCGAAGCCAGAGCCAAGCCAGAGTTAAGTTACAGAATGAAGTTAGTGTAGGACCAGAGCGAAGCCAAAGCGAAGCCAGAGCCAATCCAGAGCGGGACCGCTGTGGTAGCCGGAGCCTAGCCAGAGCAAAGTCAGAGCGAAGCCAGAGCCAAGCCAGAGTTAAGTTACACAATGAAGTTAGTGTGGCGCCAGAGCGAAGCCAGAGCTAGACCGTAGCGGAGCTGAAACCTGGTCAGAGCCAAGCCAGACCTAAGTTACAGTGAATTTAGAGTGAAGTTAGAGGAAGGTTAGAGTGAAGCCGGAGCGAAGCGAGAGTGAAGCCAGAGCCAAGCCAGAGCGAGAGCAGAGTGAGGACCGGAGCTTAGACCGAGCGAAGCCAGAGCCAAGCCAGAGTTAAGTTACAGAATGAAGTTAGTGTAGGACCAGAGCGAAGCCAGAGCGGGACCAGTGTGGAACCGGAGCGGGGACGGAAGCTAGTCAGAGCTAAGACAGAGTGAAGCCAGAGCCAAGCCAGAGTTAAGTTACAGAGCGAAGCCAGAGCGGGACCAGAGCGGAACCGAAGCGGGGACGGAAGCTAGCCAGAGCGAAGCCAGAGCGAAGCCAGAGCGAAGCCAGAGCGAAGCCAGAGTTAAGTTACAGAGTGAAGCCAGAGCCAAGCCAGAGTTAAGTTACAGAGCGAAGCCAGAGCGGGACCAGAGCGGAACCGAAGGGGGGACGGAAGCTAGCCAGAGCCAAGCCAGAGCCAAGCCAGAGCGAAGCCAGAGCGAAGCCAGAGCGAAGCCAGAGCGAAGCCAGAGCGAAGCCAGAGTTAAGTTGCAGAATGAAGTTAGTGTGGGACTAGAGCAAAGCTAGAGTGGGACCGGAGTGGGGCCGAAAACTAGCCAGAGCCAAGCCAGAGTTAAATTAAAGAATGAAGTTAAAGAGAGGTCAGAGCGAAGCCAGAGTTAAGTTGCAGAATAAAGTTAGTGTGGGACTAGAGCAAGGCCAGAGTGGGACTGGAGTGGGGCCGAAAACTAGCCAGAGCCAAGCCAGAGCGTAGCCAGAGCCAAGCCAGAGCGTAGCCAGAGTTAAATTAAAGAATGAAGTTAAAGTGAGGCCAGAGTGAAGCCAGAGCCAAGCCAGAGTTAAGCTACACGATGAAGTTAGTGTGACACCAGAGCGAAGCCAGAGCTAGACCGCAGCGGGGCTGGAACCTAGACAGAGCCAAGCCAGAGCTAAGTTACAGTTAATTTAGAGTGAAGTTAGAGGAAGGTTAGAGTGAAGTGGGAGCGAAGCCAGAGCCAAGCCAGAGCGAGACCGGAGTGAGGGCCGGAGCTTAGCCAGAGCAAAGCCAGAACAAATACAGGGCTAGGTTACAGAATGAAGTTAGTGTGGGACCAGAGCGAAGCCAGAGTGGAACCAGAGCGGAACCGGGGCGGGGATGGAAGTTAGCCAGAGCCAAGCCAGAGCGTAGCCAGAGCGAAGCTAGAGTTGAGTTACAGAATGAAGTTAGTGTGGGGCCAGAGCAAAGCCAGAGTGGGACCGGAGTGGGGCCGAAAACTAGCCAGAGCCAAGCCAGAGCCAAGCCAGAGCGTAACCAGAGCTAAGCCAGAGTTAAATTAAAGAATGAAGTTAAAGTGAGGCCAGAGTGAAGCCAGAGCCAAGCCAGAGTTAAGCTACACGATGAAGTTAGTGTGACACCAGAGCGAAGCCAGAGCTAGACCGCAGCGGGGCTGGAACCTAGACAGAGCCAAGCCAGACCTAAGTTACAGTGAATTTAGAGTGAAGTTAGAGGAAGGTTAGAGTGAAGCCGGAGCGAAGCCAGAGCCAAGCCAGAGCGAGACCGGAGTGAGGGCCGGAGCTTAGCCAGAGCAAAGCCAGAGCAAATCCAGGGCTAAGTTACAGAATGAAGTTAGTGTGGGACCAGAGCGAAGCCAGAGTGGAACCAGAGCGGAACCGGGGCGGGGACGGAAGTTAGCCAGAGCCAAGCCAGAGCGTAGCCAGAGCGAAGCTAGAGTTGAGTTACAGAATGAAGTTAATGTGGGGCCAGAGCAAAGCCAGAGCGGGACAGGAGTGGGGCCGAAAACTAGCCAGAGCCAAGCCAGAGTAAAATTAAAGAATGAAGTTAAAGTGACGCCAGAGTGAAGCCAGAGCGGGACCGAAGGTAGGACGGAGCCTAGCCAGAGCCAAGCCAGAGCCAAGCCAGGGCCAAGTTAAAGTGAAGTTAGAGTGAGGTTACAGTGAAGCCTGAGCGAAGCCAGAGCCAAGCCAGCGTGGGACCGGAGCGGTGACCGGAGCCTAGCCGAGCGAAGCCATAGCCAAGCCAGAGTTAAGTTAAAGAATGAAGTTTGAGTGAGGCCAGAGCGAAGCCAGAGTGGGACCGGAATGGGAGTCGGAGCCTAGCCAGAGCCAAGTTAGAGTGAATTTGGATTGAAATTAGACTGAGATTACAGTGAAGCCGAAGAGAAACCAGAGCGGAACGACAGTGGAGCCAGAGCAAAGCCAGAGCAAACCAAAAGCAAGACCAAAGCGGTGCTAGAGCAAAGCTAAAGCGGAGCCAGACCAAAGCAAGAGCAAAGCCAAAGCAAAGCCAAAGCGGAGCAAGAGCAAAGCAAAGCCAAAGCGAAGCCAGAGCGAAACCAGAGCAAAACCAGAGCAAAGCCAAAGCAAAGTCAAAACAGATCCAAAACAGAGGCAAAGCAGAGCCGGAGTAGAGACAAATCCAAAGCGGAGCCAGAGCAAAGCCAAACCAAAGACAAAACGGAGCCAGAGTAAAGCCAGAGCAAAGGTAAAGTTAAAATAATATCAAAGGAAAGTTATAGTATAATAAAATCCAGTTTTTGAAAGGGCGCTGACGATCATGGAGTTCAGCGCCCTTATTTATAACTCATCATCACTCATATCTTGTCCAACTTTTAATTGGTATTAGCTGCACCGCAGCATGCGTCACCTTCAAAGGTGCGCATCCATCTAAGTGGATGTACCTAATGCGCCGGTTTCAAAGAGGTAAGGGCGATTCAAGAGATCCAGGTTAGAAATAAGGTGTCTTTCTCAAAAGCCCGGAAACTCTTTCGAAACCGTCAAACTTCAGGCACGGTGCTTATAGTTCAGTTGTTGCTACGACAGTACTAAGACCTGAAATCGCAACGTAAACTAGCAATTTAAACAGAACAATCATTGCAGAAAGGATAATTACAATTATATCATAATCAAAGCAATTTATATCATAAATAAATGTAAATGCATTCTGCTGTAAGTACATCTTACAGGTTCAGTTCTAATAACAGTTCTCACAATAACAGTTCTCAGCAAGATAGCTTCGAAGTCAGGAAAATCTTACAAGCCCATAATTTACAATACACCACCAAAGAAGTTAAATCTCACATATGAAGGAACTAACTTCTTAATAGAACAGAAATCGTCTACTTCTTAAATATAAAAACCAGGAACAATCCACGACCATCCCCTCGAAATTCCACATCTGAGAATTCTTCTGGAAAGGACAGAGATCGGTAACTATCTTTTTCGTTGATCTCCATTTCCAATTAGTTCGAGGTTTTCGAAAGGAAATTTACAATCGGAAAGGAGTCCCACTCAAATTAGGAAATGAATTAGCTACCCACACTGCCACACTGACGAAGAAAAAGTGGCAGAATAAACATAAACCGCAAATCGATTTGCGAAAATGTGTTGAAGGAATTTGGAAGAAATGTAGGTTCTTCTATGTTAAAGAGAGGTTCTTGCTTTCGATGAAATTTGAAATTAGTTTGTCTCTCGCAAGAGGCCGAGCTAAGTCCGAGAGTGTACGTTAGGCATTTACATCTCCCACCAACAGAAAGGTTGTTGGTACCTGGGAAACCAGATCTTTTAATTCAGTAAGCGAGATGTAATTTCATGGAGGTACATCAGTTTTGCAAGTATTAAATTGGATAGGTGGCGGTTTCAGGCTTACAGAGACTGACAGGATATCAGATTATAAGGATACGAATTCCAGGAGTATATCATTTCTGATTTTAAAAGAGTATTTTTGAAGGTAGCTTATTATTTTGTGAACATACAACTAGAGGTTAGTGCTGATAGAGCAAACGTCAGCTCTGGTCGATGTAATCTAATTGCATGTGTGATCTATTGTAGAACAGGCATGGTAACAAATTTTTCTGCTCACATTGACTTAGCCTTCTGAAGAGGAGCCAAAACCAAGGAAAAGGGATAAATAATTCAATCATTGTTGAACTCAACGTAATGTAGAGTTTTGTTGGAAGGCTTATCCTGTTATTGTTACTTCCAGATTCCTTCAACACATTTTCGCATATTGATTTACGGTTTCTGTACATTAGAGTTAGCAGTGGAATGCAATCAGTGATTTACATTCTAGTTGCAATTTTCCATGTCTTTGATGGGTGCTCCGCACGTTTGTCTGGCTAGCGTCCTGCGCATGCCAACTAGAAACTTTACATCCATTTAGAGGTTTTTAATTACAACGAGCACGATTCTGGGTATAATCCAGTTAGCATTTCACAAAGACGATTCTTTCCGCTACTGATTACACACTTTCGCTTTCGACTACCAAACCCCGTAGATTTCCTCGTGTTCAGGGCTTTACAGCGACAGCCTACACTGGACAACCTGATCGAGTACAATTAAATTCGCGCCAAGTCTAAACAACTGATTGAGGATACCAAAAAGGCATCATGAAACAATTTTGTCCCTGAGTCATTTTAATGATTATTTCTCCATAAGAACCTTCTTTTTTACTTTAGCCGCTTACGAACAGGTGATTGAGTACTGTTAACATACATCACTATGATATCATTATGTTTAGCTGCCATTAGGATTGAGCTTTGTGAGGTTGCGAAAGATGAGAGACAAAGACAGGGCATGGCCTTTCTCCTGAGGGTTACTTTTTATGTTAGTGTTTCAAAGTAGATGGTCCGTTGAAAAGTGTAGAAAAGTCATCTGGATTGGTGTTAAACGTCAGTGTGTTGGCAGTTTGATATGACGTGTTAGACCTGCACCGTCATGCTAATGGCCATCTCATATAGAAAGAATGTAGTAGTGTCAAATTATACATGAATACAATAACTAGTGTCATCATATCGCATCTGGGAGATATTAGGAAGTTTTCAAATTCTTAATTTTATGAAAACCTGGCGTCGTAATTTGTGTGTGTGGGTATCTAGGGGTCCTAAATATAACCATTATGTGGGTAATAGCAGATGTGAATTTGATGCTACTTTCCACTACAATGGTTCTTCCAAGATATGCTTAGATATCACTCTGCCTTCTGCGTGGTTTTAGAAAGCGTATGAGTTTTAGAGGTGTGCCATTAATAAATATTCTTAGATATTGGATACTCAGTCTTGCGCTATTCTTTTATTTGCTATGTATACACAAATTCTTTAGTTTGGAATGTAAATACAAAGCGGATATAAATAAGATCAGTGCTTTTAACTATAGTTTATATGTATTCTTTAATGCTTATACCATCTCAAACGACGATTACTATGGTTCTTTTTTATTATTTGAGGATCCAACCTGAGGGTCAGAGGCATAACTAAGGATTGTGTTATTAAAATTAGTAGTAATCGTGTTGCGTAATTACTCTGATATAGCGAAGAGAATATTTAATATCTTATTTGTTAACGACACTATCAATTGGCACGATTATATCAGCAGCACTAATTAATCAGAATTACATACCACAGGCCGCGCCGTGGGTGAATGTCTAGACCGCTTGGCTCTCACCAACGTGGCCCGCATTCTATCCCAGGCGACCGCAAAGTAAGATTTGTTGTGGACAACAGGATGCTGAGGCGGGTTTTCTCCGGGATCTCCGATTTCCCCGCCATCTCATTCCACCGGTGCTCCATCTTCATCTCACGTGTCTTCAATGTCACCGCCTGCGGTTCCGTATGTAGTAAAAGCAGGCGTTAAACGCTGCACAATTTCAAACACTTTTTGACATGGGGCTGTCGCTCTCAACCACACTTAGCAACCATCGGCATACGCTGGATTTGAACCTGAAGTTATGAGGCATTTATCCAGCGTGTAACTTACCCAAACGAACATTGTGAAGAAATGAAGAGTTAAAATCGTTCAGGTTAACCTACCTAGCTGAGCCTCACATATGGGAGCAAACTCTCTTACTGCATTGCTGCAGAAGAAATTATTGCTTATGTTACTTTTGTTGTAAAAATATGGTGCACCTTTATATATACAAACCTCACTGTTAGTTGGTAAACAATTAAAATTACTGTAGGAATTCCGCATTAGACTACTTTTAAATATATGTGATAGTGACCCACATCACAAAGCAGGAAAGCATTTTCTGGCCTAAAAGCGTAGTTCCCTTGTGGAGATGTTTGTTGCTCAGTTGCCTTTCCTGTCTGTCTCAAAAAGAATAAAACAAGCTCCAGTCCATGCTGTACATTTGATACAGAGAGATTTGCCCAACTTGTTTTCAAAGTCCCGCTGTGCAAATTTTTATGCAGTAATTTACGTAACTGGTGGGAGTTTAGGTGTATTTATTAGATACCTCATGCTGTCAGGAAAGAAATAACCAGTCTCCACAAAACATTGCAGCATCACTATCTTAAGCACCCAGGCATACATTAGTAAGTAAAACAATTCGCTGCACCTTTCAAGGAAATCAATAACACAAATTTAAAGAATATTTTGGTCTCTCGCATTTTTTAAAGAAAGTAAAAGCTAATCTGCCAATGTATAGTCCTTGTAACGAAGTATTCAAAACTCTTTCAATGTTAACCCTTCCCAGTATCTTTATATTAAAATCCATATTGTATATACGAAATAGGTCTTTGCCTCAATATTCAGCTATTCATAACTACAACACTAGAGGAAAACAGAACTTTATAACTCAATCACATGGTTTAAAATTATATGAAAGGAAGATTGATAATATTGGCAAAATGTTATTCAACAAATTACCGATAAATTTTAGAACTATTACTCCATTACCTAAGTTTAAACATATATTAACTAATTTCCTTAAATCAAAAGCTTACTAAGACGTTGAAGAATTTCTGAACGATAACGATAATATAATTGACCTACAGTAACTTTTAATCAATGTATTTGTATTACAATCAACCTCATGTATTATTTTAGCACTTTAACTGTTATTGTAATTGTACTGATTTTCTTTATTTATTTTTAACTGGACTATGATCTTAAACAAGCTTTCAATTGTATATACTATTGTACTTGTTAGAGAGAGCAATAAAGAGTCAAAGAGTCAAATTCACACATCAGACTTGAATACACCAGATCAAAAGCAGCAGCTTCGTTACTAGATTAAGCAGTTGAAAAATCAGGAGATTGGCTCGTTTTCCTTTAATAAATCAACATTAGAGAACAAGAAAAATAAGCAGGAAATCTGAAAAATCAGTAGGGTTGGCAGTACTGCGGCTCGTCCTAGAAAATGATGGGAGTAATTGTTGGAGTATCTGAAGTGAATAACTTTGCTTGCATATGTTTAGCGTTTATTACCTTACGAACCTGCGTCTGTGGACATATTAATATATGTGTGCAGCCCATTACTTGGGCGACGAATTATCATACCACGGCAATACAACCAATATTATCATAATGTGACTATGTTAAACAGTTACTATTAAAATTTCATGGATAGACGCAATTACTGCACTGTTGTGATATATAAAAACCTCTCATTTATTGTTTTATCTATAATTGTAATAAAAATTAACCTAATAATACCCCAAGGCTGGTAGTGGTCTCCTGTTACAAGGTGGTTACAAGGAAATGCCTCAGAACAACTGATTCCGGGGCATGTTATCAGTCTATTCTTACAATGTTTATAGCTTCTTTTGACTGTCTATGGCAGATCTAGACCTCAAACTCCCTAGTTGATACTTAACACATGACAAAAACGCCTTGTTTTCCTCCCAAAAATTCGTACGTCTAAGTCCAGACTGTTAAACGCTTACTGCGTATGTATACATATTGGGTCCGTTTTAAATATGCGCTCCTTGAATTTTTATTTTTACTTTTAATCTGCGAGCTTAGATCCAGGTGTCTAGATCTAAACCTGGACTTATTGTAATCTCCCTCTAGCCGTACACATTTTTTCACAACGTCGACGCCATGATTCTATGATGACGCCGTGCACGAGTGTGATCCTTGAACAGCACAACTCAACAAGTCGGTTAAATACATTTTGTATATGAATACATTATCTTCCAGGGATACCATTAAAAATGCTAAAAATGCTTCCACTTAAAGTTACTCGGAAAGTATTTCGATAATTTTTGCTTTATAAGGAATATTACAAGGAAATTCATCACATGTTTAATATATTTTCGGGACAAATGAAGTGAATGAACACTTCGTTGATGTTCAAGTACTTGTTTTAACATCGACGCTTTCTGCCATACTGTTTACTGATTAAATGTTGTTATAATGTTAACATACCGGATATGTACCAATAAATTAACATGAGCTTATAGATGGGTTACCAATTTCAACGCTTGGTGAGTCTTCTAATCGGATTAATAGATCAATAATTAATTAATGGCACACGAGGCTGGATAAACCAGATTTAAACCCCAACGGTTTGCACCCACGCAACTTTAAACCAAAATAAGGAGTGAATTCTTATATCTTCACTATTTTAAAAGCTAAAGGAATCAAATTGAAACTGATTGCGAATTCAGAAAAGAAGGCATTTTTTTTTTTTTTTTTTTTTTTTTTTTTTGGGTACCTGGCCAACGAAATGTTGTTTCAAAACTATTTCAACATGTGTTAATTCATACTCTTAATGATGTTTTCGGTGTATTTTGGATGCAAAAACTACACTGCTTGTACCTCATTCTATACTTTCCTTGTGTTCTCTGTTAGCCGCATTAATCATGCTTTAACGTTTGGTGAGACGTTGACCTCACAAAGGGATGAAAAATGCGGGAGGAAAGGAAATCTATCACCAAGGATGCAAAGAAAACTTTTGCATTTGGCAAAACAAAATAAAAGAGCAACCAGCATTTACCTCAGTAATCAACTAAAGTAGTACGGTACAGAAATATCAGCATCAGTGGTTCGCAGAAGATTATGTGAGGCAGGTTTACCAGCACTCAGGCCTCGTAAAAAGGCTAACCTATCATCTCCAATGGCAGAAAAACGTTTAGAATGGGCCAAAGAGATGCAGAAACCTCCAGTGGAATTTTGGAGAAATTTAAATAGTATGAAAATTGTATATAGCATAAAATTAAAATATGTACATGTAAATTTTATAGAAATGAAATAAACAGCCTAAACTTTGTTATACTATCTTTGAGCAATTTGAAAACTCTTTAATATTGATAGAGGTTTTTATTGTTTCAGGTAATTTTCTCAGATGAATCCATGTTTAAAGTATGTAAAGAGAGTAGCCAATATGTGAGAAGGACAGATAAAGAAGCATTTTCTCCTCAGTGTGTCGATCAAAGAGTAAAGCATCCAACATCAAAAATGGTCTGGAGCTGTATGTCTGTCCATGGACCTGGAAGATTATACATAGTTGTGGGATCTATGGAGCAGAAACAGTATAAAAGTGTATTAGAAACAAGACTATTTCCACAAAGTAAAGAATGATTTCCAAATCGTGATTTTGTGTTCATGCATGACAGTGCTCCCTGCCATAGAGCAAAATCTGTAACGCAGTTCCTCAAAGAAAACAATGTGAAAGTACTACCATGGCCGGGGAACAGCCCTGATTTAAATCTAATAGAGAATCTGTGGGATATTGTTAAACAGAGAATGAAAATATTGAAAATAACAACAAAAGTTGAGCTTATTGAGGGCCTGATAAGCATTTGGCACAGAGATGAAGAAATAAAGGAAAAGTGCTCCACCCTTGTAGACAGCATGCCTAAACGCATCAAATCAGTCGTCAGCAAATGGAAATAGGTCTTCATGGCGTCTTGAAGTTCTCCACTTTTGCGAAAATGCTGTTCTCGCAGAATGCTGTCCATTCTTCAGCTGTCGAGAAAGATGAGTCACTCGGCGCTAGAGCGGGTGATCAAACCCTTCCCAATGGAATTGAGTAAACTGAATCTCTAAAATCCCTGCACCATTCACACACAACAACCCTACTCATACACTGTGCACCATAGTCACGGCTAATTTTTCGATGAATTGCTGCTGCATTATTCGCCCCTGCTTCAGATAACGAATGACCCTTCGCACCTTACACTTGGCGGGAGAAACAATGATAACGGCCATATTTAAGTGTCGGTAGCTCAGTTACAATTAAAGTATTGACCTTAGCCCCGGTGGACTTTATGGTCGGATGGTTGCTCTGTTACACTGTACGCAAACCCGCCTCCTTATATTTATACTTGTCTGGTCTCACAGCAGAGCAAGCGGAAGCAAAATAAAAAATAATCCTGTAGATACACATATCATATTTTTTCAAACAATGTAGCTTTTTTTGCCTAGAATATCCGAATTACATTTCCGGTGAAAACCCAGTATTCAAATTTTGGGTGGAACTCAACACTTTCCCTATTTACATAATTAAGAAGTAGAGAAAGTAATAAAGCTTCCTATAGCCTCTGAGCCACGTCATTTTTGGAAACCGATGTAAAATTTGGATACTCTATTGATGATTTTAAGTTCTAACATGCCTAATTTACAAGCTTGTAAAATTTGGTTTTTGTGCTCTGATTTCCATGTGTGCCCTCGATGGTCATATTCTAAGCCCAAATTTAGTGTGTTCTCCTAAATTTCTCTTAGATAACACTTTTCATGTATGTGGATATACGCTTCACAATCGTCAAAGCTTTAATTCTCTCGGATTTAATTTTCTTTTCAAATGCTTTCTGTATGTAAAATGATCTATGTCGTTTTAAGTTTTCATTGAACATTTTACGACACTGTTTTGCAAAGTAAAGTGAAGTGAGGATATAACAGACTGATATTCTGTAAATATTTCATTTTCCAAAAGATGAAATGTACTCGTTTTTAAAATCAAGTCATAATCATCACAAGAAGTAATGCACAAGTAAACATTTTCATATTATTATAAAGGCACATCAACCTGGGGAAATTGCTCAGGCGATAGCGTCTTTAGTCAGTTTGGAAGTTGTACATTCGATGCGCATGCCTGACCTTCCTGACCCCTGGGGTTTTCTCGGAGCTTCCCGGGTCGATAGGTGCATCGATATGCGTCTCGCGCACTGCATGGCTGGGAATTTGCGATCTCTGAAAGTTCATCCGCCAGAAGTGTGATCTCCGGCTACAAGTTTCGCGGAGGGTGTGCCCGGCTACTGTAGGGGAAGCTACATGTTGAAGCGAAGTCACCGGGGAAATTCAATTTGTCAATAGGAGATATCCTGCCCTCTGCTTTGTCGGACTCCTGGATTGGCTGCCCTCTGACTCGTTTTGCCTCGACCTGTCCTCTCAGAACATCCTGCTCATGAGCCGCAGGTACCAAGGTGCCGAAGTCTCTTTCCGACGGCATTACTTTACCTTACCCTATAAGCATCTTTGTATGCATGCATTATCCTCAGCAAATCTCAAACTAATGGTTTTTAAAATGGTAAAGTTTAGAAATTACGTAGTCCAAAGCTTTACACCCCGGCATAAACCAGAACGTTTGTGTAGTATCTCCCCAACAACAAAGAATAATTCCGTTCATTCACCTCTGAGAATTTCTATTTTTACCGTCATCCATTTGTTTTGTTAATGCTCCGCCATTACGCATTCTTTGACCTCGGAGAAACACCAGGTTTGGATCAGAATCCTTAACTACTCCCTGGCGGAGTGATACCAAGGTCAGAAAGCCGGCTGTCATAAAAACTGCTGAAGTAAGTAGTCTTGACAAAACAGTGGAGCAGCAGACACGTGCTTATAGAAACATATGAAGGTAAGAACCTACCCACGTTATTTCTTAGAATAATACCTTTCTGATGTATGGCCTTTGTAAATATATGCGAGCTTCTCATAGTTTTAAATCAATGTAATACAGCAGAAGATGTTTAAACCTAGAATTCATGACAAAGTACATTCTTAAACTTGTGATTTCAGCAGTTCCAGTAGACTCCATATACTGGTTAAGTTTTCAGTTCAGATATAAAGATTGGTTTATTTAAGAGAGTTTTAAGATGAACATAATTGCTTCGCGACTTTCTGAATGAATTCTTCATTGCAATTGCTTTTGCTCTGCCAAAAACTTATATGGCACTTATAAAACTTTTATCATAGGTGAAAACGGAGGTGTTTGAAATGTACCTACATTTTAACTTCGAATTGTGATATCTATTAAGCCTGCGCTTTCACGAAACAAACGAAGCTTTGGTCAAAGGTCGGGGCATTTGACAATCCCGAGGTGATGTATACTTGTTCTGTTTATGCGGTATAGTTGGTTAGGCGCTGGTCTACTGATCCCTAGGTTGCAGGTTCAAACCCATACCAGATCTATGATGTTTGTGCTTAAAAGCGATAGCTCCATGCCAGATTTATTGTCATTTAAAAGAAACACTTACGGGACAAATGTCTGGCCTAAAATGTCATAAATGTGTGTTTTGAGTTTCCGATGTAAAATATAAATTTGATGGAAAGATTCTTGGGGTATATGTGTGATAGAAGCGTAACTGAAAAATAAAAATCCCTCAAACTGCCTTTACGTTGATACGATCAAAAAAATCTCTTTTCAATTTTGATTAAATTACTGTATATTAATACATTTACGTGATAAAATGTATATCTGGGATATTATGGGAATTGCCTGTAAATAACGTTTTATTAGGAGGGAATTTTCCATACTCTTATATAACTGATACATTTTAAGCGGTGTACTCAATGTACAACATAAAATATAACTGTGTAGATTATATTGTTCATTTCAAATGCTCTTTTGTTGACATAGAACTTTTCCAAGATGTTTGTTACAAGTGATTCGAATTGTTTGCCATGTCGATAATCAGTGGTATCTAGTGGAAATTTTTCACACAGGCCGTGTGTAGGACAAAGTATGGAAGGGTAGGGTCAGTCTGAAAAAATCCAAAGCCATAGCCGGAATTTGAACCACGGATCTTCGGTCTCCGTCCGATTACTCTTAACCATTGAGCTACTATGGCCCACGTTCCAGCACGACATTAAATTCTCCTACTAACTCGTGTTTTTCCCGGTAAACCCCTTTGGCTTCTCACAAACACATGAGGCAGCTACTTAAATTGCGAATTACTGTGCTGTATTTTAAGACCCGAGTTCAGACCACTATTAGATCAATCAATGGAAATTGTCCTTTCACACTGGCCGTGTGTAGGACGAAAATGGAAGGGTACAGTCAGTCTGAAAAAGTCAGTTGGAGAATTTAATGGCATGCTGAAATGTTGGCTATGGTAGTTCAATGTTTAGGAGCAGCCGGACGGAGACCGGAGATCCATGGTTCAAATCCTCGCTATGGCATCGAATTTTTCAGTCTGACTCTACCCCTTCAGTAGTTTCTAGTGAGTGCATGGAAAGAGTAGCTTTAGGCCAATAAAATTAGACTCACTATTTCATTTGTTTCAATAAATAAATGGCATAGTGTGAATATTTTTGTTAGGATTTGTCCCAAATAAAATTAAATAAATAGAAAAATAAGCTTTGGTAAGAAGAGTTGTATGCCGTTTGTTACATCGGAAGATTTTGTACTTGTACTAGTATTAAGGAGAGCCGTGCAGTCCTGCTGGAGGGAAGAGTGGCCCACTCTAGGGAAATAAACTTAGAACTTTGAAGGAACTTCCGATTCAATGGATAACCTCCTGTCGTCCATCTCGTCGGGAGGAACTGGCTCGGTTACGCATTGGCCATTGCGGTTTTATACACAGCAAGAATACACATTGCTCCAGTTTACTCGCTTTGCGTCCGTCATGTGTTGCTGGAATGTTTTTGCCTAGCACACCTTCGCATGTCTCTGCAGCTGCCGGTCAACTTTGTAGAAATAATGGCGGATGACAACAAAGCGCTGAAGAAAGTTTTCGAATTTTTTTTTTTCAGAGTTAAACTATAGAATTTAGTGAAGAGAATGGTTTTTATACCTTTTGGCCTAACATTTATGGTTATTTATAGCTCTATCATTGTTTTGTCTTAATTGTGCATGTTTATTTTGTCATTTTATTTTGATTTTCTTAAATTATAGTTAAATTTGTCTCTTTTTCCATGATTTATTTTTTTTCAAAAGGAGCTGATGACCACGTAGTCGCACGCCTTTATACACACGTCGTCCCTTACTCTTGTGCAAACTATTCCAACAAGCGCCTATTTCTCTCTCTTTTTTAATGGATAAACATTTGCTAATGTTTATCTCTAGCTAATTTTCGTGCTGTGAATGTGGAATATGCATTTAAAATAGTCTTTAGGGTTAATCAAATCTTTCAGTAGCTGGTTGATGTATGATACTTGAAAATTTCATTCTCTTTGATGCAAAAGACAAAAAATATAATGTAATTGATTCACGTAGCTTTCTTTAACAAATTATTCTTATAAACCCTTATTCCTCGTATCTACTTCCGAAATAATCACTGGAAAAAGTATCTATGCCCATTTTCGTATAAGTACAAGAGCATATGGGAATAGGTAGGCTTAGCGATGGTCAAATTTTTAAGAGCAGGTAGCTATGTAAGGTCTTTTAAATTCTGTTCCTTGCATGGCCAATAAGTAAATAAAAATTGAAAACAACTTTCCTTTTGAGAAAAGTAAAATTTTGGAAAATGTAAATAAATGAGAAATACTTCTGAAATGGTTAGATCCACTATTGCTTCTTTTCCCCCTTCAGAAAACGTTATCACGTACATGTCCACTGAAATCTCCTACCTAATTTTTGCTAGAATGCAATAACCCCTCTACCTACTACATATGGTAGAGCAAATAAAATCTAATAACACTTTCCTGTTTGTGAAAATTTGTTTTGTAAAATGCAAACAACGAGTAATAACTTAGAACAAAAACACAATGTATTCGACATAAATTGTGAGTTTTAAGGAGATCTACATTCTTCTCTAATATTTTCTGTTAGGTTTACCATTTGTCATCCAGAACGAAGATGGCTTATGGGGACATTTTCAGAAAATGTAATGTCGCATTTCATTCGTCATATTCTAAAATATGATCTTTTAATAAATTTCTTGGAGCATTTTTGTGAAAATTAGAATTTTTGAAAGAGAAGATTTTCGTGTCACATCCTTGGATGACTAAAAATGTCAATACAAAGTTCGGCTATTACTGTTTTTAGTTACGCTGTTCACACGTAGACATTTCACTAAAAATCTTTTTTTTTTTTTTTTTTTTTTTTTTTTTTTTTTCTGAATGGGGCTATAGCAATTACTAATCTTTTTTCCGTCGATTCATATTTAGGGACTGAATTAGTTCATCGTAAAATGTCAAAACATGTATTCCTGACGAAATATCGATATTTCATTTTTGGGTAGATCACAAACTCTAGAAAAGTACAAATTCATAACCATTATAAATTGATTTCTCATGCCCGCCTCGGTAACGTAGATGGTAACATGTCTGCCTCACGTTCAAGAGGTCCCGAGTTCGAATCTCGGTCAAGGTGAGTTACCTGGATAAGGATTTTTCCGGGGGTTTCCCTTATCCTGGAAGACGAATATCGAGTAAGTCTCAGCTCCATGGACCCCAGGCTCATATGAGCATATTTCCCCATTCCATTCATCGTCCGATATTACAACGTTGGAGGACATAAATTACAAAAAAAAAAAAAAAAAATTCTCATGTAAGACCATGCAAAACATCTTGTATGTATATCCAAATTACAAAAATTCAGATACAATTTATATACCCACTAACACGCAATAGAGATTAGAGAAAAGCATATGGATGTGAAAAACTAGCTTTTCTTCTCTGTGCATGCAATGTGTGGAATTCCAGAGCCATCGTATAGCTACAAGCACTTTAAAAGTTTGATTGCGTTTTAAGTAGTGTGTTAAATAATGAATATTCTACAATACTTTGGAAGTTGTATTAACACGAAATTGCATGGAATTATAAGAATAGTTTTTAGAGTGAACGGAGAAAGAGACGTGTATGTGCAGATATTTTTCATTTAAAGAGAATTCCAAAGCCAAACATATCGACTCACTTTTAAAGATTTCAGTATCCTTGTGGATTACTGTATTATGTCATCCTCATGGTCTAATGCTAACGTGCTAGCCTCCCGAGGTCGCGGGTTCAAGCCCGACATATCCTTAGCATGCCTTCTTCCTAAGAGAAACAAAGCCGATGGTCTCGTGTCATATTATTTATTTATTTATTATCCAGAAGAAGTAATCCTATTTTACCAATAAAGTATGTTAGGGTTCTAGTTACAAAAACACTTAAATACAAAAATCAAAATAACAAAACATGATAATTATAACGTTTTAAAAAATTGGCCAATAAAGTGCTCAAAGGCTGAAGTGCAACACTTTAAGGAATACATTATAAACAACGGTGTTTGAAGATTATATTACAATATGAAAGATGTTGATTAAGATTCTCTTTTTGAAATGAAGATCACATCTAAATATTAAGTGTTCAACACTTTCACATTTACAGAGGTTCCCATCAGGAGAGTCTTTGTGGGTTCGTAGAATTAAAAGGCGGAGTTGCAGAAATTAAAAATCTCTTTTACTTTCGTAGATTACAGCAGCATTACGTTACATACACCATCAGTCTACCAAGGTCGATCACAATAACAAACAGTGATAGCAGATTACATCATTAGCTCTCGTTACAACAACACAGCTGACTGTCTCTCATTTCACAACTACAACTCAGCTGTTATCTGCTTACCTCTCGCTACTCACTCCCGTTTCACAACTCATCCCTTCCTTAAACACCTCATTCATAATTCGAGACTGTTCTGTACAATCACTAGATATTTCTGGAATAAACAAGGTATCTAATGGCGTAATCCGAATATTCTATCATCTTCCAGAATTGTGAAACCCTATCTGGGAGGACAATTCACTTATCTCAAGCGCTATGTTTATCTGCAAGCTCGTTATCTACGTGAAACCTTTCCCTATGTTGTCTATTTACGCCGAAACTTTAATGCCCGTTACCGCGTCAATATGGAATCTTCGAAAGTAAGTTTTAAATGTCCCATATACGGTAGTAAACTGGGTCTAAATAAAATTAGGTGAAAAGTACTTGCAGTTTACACGATCATTAACAGTAGGAAAAAATAAATTTAGCGTAATTTGTCCTTCATCGCTATTTATCCAAGTGCTGTTCCATATTTCAAAAATTTCTTTTTTCAAATTTTATGACAAGTGATTGTAGACAATTTAACACTGAATTCCTTTTGGGATAATGCGTAACGCTTAGCGATTTCATCTGCCCCCTCATTTCCATGTATACCCGTATGGCCTTTAACCCATTTGATACACACGTGATTGGTGTTTATTATAATATCGTTCTTTATTTTGGTAGCAAGTGAATATGTAGTATATTTATCTTCGATAACACTGAAAGATGCCTGGGAACCACTGTGTATACATGCGCTACAGTTATTACTGTGGGACCACTCCATTGCTTGATTCACTGTAAAAAGTTTGGCATGGAATATAGGGCAATTAGGTGCAAGTCTGTGTACTCTATAAAGCAACTCCACATTGTTTATATCGAACACCACAAAAGCGTATCCCACACGAACTGGTCATGTATTTGTTTGCAGTTATTCTCGCTGACAATGTTGTGAAATACAGCAGGATGCCCAGCTTCCAAGAAATTCGATCTCGGATGAAAATCGAATTCAGGAACTTGTAGGGAACCTGAAGATTGCCGATAAATATAAAGGTTCAATGCCTGCGATTACAAGTTCAGCATCTGTGGAAATAACTCTATATACCTTGATGATTCTGAGTACAAATCTCCTTACTATCTTGTTGAGTTTACATTGCACCCAGCGTTTATTTCTTTTTTAATTTACGTCCTCCAACGTTGTCATATCGGACGATGAATGAAATTGGTGAAATGATGCTCAAATAAGTCCGGGGTCCATGGAGCTCAGAGCTACCCGACATTCGTCTTCCAGGATCAGGGAAAAACCTTATCCAGGTAGCTCACCCCAACCGAGATTCGAACTCGGGACCTCTTGAACGTGAGGCAGACACGCTACCATTTTCGCTACCGAGCGTTTACTTAGTGCATCTTGGAATACTGCCGAGCAGTTCCAGCGGGTAAACGAAAAAGTCTGACAAAGAGGCCTCCTAGCAAAATTGTGATCATTCACGTCCATTAAAGAATGGGATGCGGAGAAATACAGTAGAGGTCCACAAAAAAATACTCGATTTAGTTTATTCGTTTACCTGCAACACCACAGTGGAGGTTCGCAGAAAAAAAAAATTAATTTTATTCTTTTTTACCTGCAACAAACCACAGTATAGGTTCGCAAAACATAAATCCAGTTTAATTTTATTCTTGTTTTACTGCTACAAAATGCATTATATGATCATGCAGTAAATATTTGTGTTAACAAAAAGTAGATAGAATGAGATTTTGTATAAATCGTATGCAGAAAATATGAGAGTAAAAATTCATGAGAATGCGTCACATTCTTGCATTGTAATTTTAATATCCTGCAAAGCGTTGCTGCCAACTATTATCTGCATTTTGTCTCAACATATTTATTTTAAAATTCGGTAATGGAATACATAGCATGGAATAAAACAATACAGGCAGTTGCACATCAAAATTGTTCACAGCAGCATATAAATTGTTTATAACTTGTACGATATGCGACGTTCAAGTTTATGCAAGTCCTACGGGCATATGTTCACGGATAGTGATGCGAATTTAAATTTCTGGAAACATAGAACATAAATATTTCAGACAAATATAACCACTATCATTTGAGCATTATAATATTATAACAAGGGGCGCCGGGGTAGCGCGGTGGTTTCGTTCGCGGCTCCCGTTTTAAGGGTCCCGAGTTCGATTCCCGGCTCTGGGGTTGGCGATTTTAAGTCGGCCCTATCCACGCCTTCACCTCTGTCTAGCACACGTGAAGTATCCCCTATGCCCAACGTGGTTCGGAGTCCACGGTAAAAACTGTAGGTCCTCTCACCTCACCGCCATCTTCACTATCACCCTATCATCGGAGGTAATGGACACCGCCCTCTGGGTGCCTCCACCTGAGAAATGGGTCCGGTCATCACTTGGTGGGGTGAGGTTACCCCGAAGGCCAAGGTTGCCATGTGGGGAGTGTTAGTAACTAACTATATTATAACAAGCGCTGAACTTTACATTAGTAAGTAGGTACATTTGTATGATTTCCCAGTTAAACGTTGTTAAAATATCATGAAACTTATATAAAGAACAAAATTAACGTTGTATGCTAATATCTCGTACCGTGGTTTACTTTCCAAATGAGTTTATGCTTTGATCGATCGTCGGATCTTTGTACGTATATTGTTCAAATGAAAGAACCAACAACACTTGAGCGAAAAAATATCGGGAGGTAAAGAAGTATGTGGCGATGAAACCGTTTGACAATTAGTAAGCTATAGCAAATATACCGGTCTTGTTATTTCGTGATTTACCAGATGGTGGCTTAAGGTTATATGTATACTAAGTTGGTTTCAAATACAGCTATTCTTGTGGATTGGTTTAATACAATTGTGTTGGCACTTCCTGCACATCTGCACTATTTACAATATTGCGTAATTTTACGAGAAAGTTCTTAGTTACAGAAAGTTACAGGCACTTAATGTTCACATCCTCTGACAAACTCTGAATTCTCGTTCCTTATATCTTCTTCCTTCAGCATTTCATTCAAAAAGTATATATGCGATTGTTCCGACAGCTTTAATCACAATAGAGCAGTTTTAGAAAAATTTCAGTTTTCCAGTACCTTAGGCGAGACTTGAACCACGGATCTCTCGGTTGCTCTTAACTATTTAGCTACCATGGCAACATGCCAGTAGGCATTAAATTCTCCAATTGACTTTTATTTTAGTAAAATACCAGGAGATCTTATACTATGAGATACATACGTTTTGTGGCGACTTACTGTGCTATAAGTATTTAACTCTTTAATGCATGGTGTTGCCCTAGGACAGCGGTAGGCTATATTCAGCTTGAAAAATGTTTGTGTAGTTCTTTTGTTATGTTTTACTTACACACAGTATTGTGCCTTTGTCAATTATGCACACAAAATTTGAAGTCTTTTGAACTTTAATATTATATGAAAGGGTAGAGCCAGACTGAAAAATTCAATGCCATAGCCGGGATTTGAACCACGATTCTTCTGGTTTCCGTCCAGCCCCTCTAAACCATTGAGCTACTATGGCCAACGTGCCAACATGACATTAAATTCACAACTGACTCGTGTTTTTTCCCGGTAAACCACTAGGAGTTCTCATAAACACATAGTGCGTCCTACACACGGCTAGTGTGAAAGAACAATTTCCATTAATTGTATCTACTAGTGGTCCGAACTATAAAGCCCGGGCCTTAAAGTACTTACAGAATAGTAAGTCGCCATTAAGGTAGTTGTCTCGTGTATTGACGAGAACTCCTAGTGGTTTACCGGAAAAAACAGGTGAGAGTTGGAGAATTTAATGTCATGTTAGCACGTTGGCTAACATTAGTAGCTCAATGGTTTAGAGCGGCTGGACAGAAGCCAGAAGAACCGTGGTTGAAATCCCGGCTATGGCATTGAATTTTTCAGTCTGGCTCTACCCTTTCATTGTGCGTCCTACACACGGCTGGTGTGAAAGAACAATTAATTTCCTTTATATTTTATAAAATACTATTTTATAAATAAATTCTATTATATTGCAGTATTTTTATACTATAAAAGAGGCAAAATCCAAGCACCTGCAGTACAATACCCCGTCAACATCCAAGCGTGCCATCACACCTATTATTTTACTTGGACCCTCCCCGTCCTTCACCACAGGCACCAGGCACATATTGCAGTTACCGGGATTCGAGCCTACGACGTTTAGCTTTGAATGGATGACCAGTCCATTATCTATGGTCTTAATGACCATGGCTATTCGAATCGATTACATTGCAGAAAGCGGTATGAGAACCGGTTTAGAAATTACAGCAAGAGCGGCATAAGTAGTAAAATAATTCATGCATTAAAGGGTTAAGGCCCAGGCATCATAGTTTAGGCAACTATTAGGTCAACTGATGGAAAATTAATCGTTCTTCCGTACTAGCCGTATGTACGGCCAGGTTTGAATAGGTAGACTCAGACTGAAAAATTCAATGACATAGCCGGTATTTGAGCTACGGATTTCCCGGTCTCCGTCCAGCTACTCTTTACCATTAAGCTATCATAGCCAATGTGCCAGCATGACTTAAATTCTCCAACTGGCTTATATTTTCCCAGTGAGCCTCTAGAAGATCTCGTATACAATGAGGTACATATACTTTGTGGCGATCACGAGAAATCCTTGGTTCAAATAGCGGCAGTTCCATCAGTTGGTCTAATAGGGTCCAAACTATGAAGCCTAGGACTTAACTATTTACAGCTTTGTAAGTTGCCCCAGAAGGTGTGTATCTCGTTGTATATGAGATGTAGTGGTTCACCGAAATAATTAAGAGTTGGAGAATTTTTTTACTGGCGTGTTCCCGTAGCAGTTCAATGATTAAGAGCAGCCGAGAGATCGGTGGTTCAAATCCCAACTATGGCATTGAATTTTTCAACCTACTTACTTATCCAAACCTTGATCTACTATACAATGCTAGTGTGTAATAACAATGTCCATTTTTCCAGGCGATTGTCAACGATGGAGGTAACTTAGTATAGTTACCTTGCATCCTTGTATGAATATGAAATTAAGAATTAAATTTTGAATTCATCCAACATATGATTTTAAATTACCTCAAAAATACCCTTGAGTTTTGACCTCAAAGCAGTATTTCCAGTAATCTCTCCAACAGAGAACAAAAACATGGCTGTTACAAAGCCAATGTCTTACATATTCATATACTGTGAGTATTCCATCTATAGCTAACAGCACAAACCACAATAAATGCTTACCTGGAAATGATATGAACTACAAACATGCTGAAAACATTCATACGCTTGTGCTAAAACAAGCAACCAAGTTAATGTGAAGAAAAACAAACCGGCAGGAGGTTATGTCAAGATTACGAGAGGTGTACTTGACGTGACGGGATCCAACCAAGTAAAGAAGGGCTAATACTCTAAATCTCTAATTAGAATACATTTAACGTAACGGGAATGACTCTTGATTGGCTTCTTTATTACTTAATGGTAGTGCTTTACGCCGCTCGATTCTAGTTACCGCCTGACATCAAACTTAACGTAACGGGAAGGAGAAGTTTGAGTTTGCTATTAGGTCGCGTTAAGTTAACTCAAGCAAACTCAAGCCGTACATGTTGTTCCATTTAATACAGAGTGTTAGACTTTATCACGTCGCGTTGGGTTAAGTCACATTACATTAAGTATAATTAAGTTGTCGTAATCCCGAATTAAGAGAGTAATCAGTTACATATTTATAATATAGCTAACCATACGATTCAGGAGGAAATAAACATCTTCCTAATTCATACATTAAAGTTCACTAAAACTCGTGATTTACACATGGCCTTCGCTACCCACTCCTCTAAAACACTCTTACAAAAGCTTATTCTTTCTAATTCTCGATGATCGAGGTAAATGGTTATAGAAATACTTCAATTGGGCATATCATTGGTTCCATATTCAGGATGTTAATGAACTACACCGTAACGTTTTCAGAGCAAGGGGAGATATCTTTTAATTTAAGATGGGAGACCACGGCTTGTTGATTAAAATGTGGAAGTTACTGCTATAAATTTAAGTGCCAGTATGCCTTGCTAATGAAAGCACAGCACAGGAAAATGAAGTGGCGTGCGGAAGTACACCCTCTGGCGTAATGGTTTGACATTAGCTTTCAAGTGACAGGTAAGAGTTCGAGCCTCCTTCAATTTTTATCGTTTTTGTTTATTTTTGTTTTGTTTGTCTGATTTTCTAATATTTTGTATAATATTTTAATTATTGTATAAGTGTATGCATTTTACAGAGTAATTTCACCTTGTCAGTGCATTTAATTACAAATCTAACAAAGTTTGAATCCTGCTTAATACGTTATGGAGACCTGCGTTTTCAGTGCTAAGTATCCCAAGTCAAGTAAATCATAGTGTTATTGCACTGTCCAATCAGTTTCACGTTCTTAGTTATGAATCATGCCAGTTCTTCCCATTACGCATTAAAAAGACAAGCAAAAAATCAACTACATGACAAGGACCGAAATAATGACCTTTAAAACTGCAGTTTTCGGCGTCACGGATTCGGCCACCAGAAAAGTTACAGAAACACCACTAAAGTAGGTTACAATGCATCAAGGTAGGTAAAAGCTGTGCAGCGTCGCACTCTCAGGTGATTAGTTCGAGATTTGAGAGATCTTTGAAGCATTACATCTTGAGGACGCCAAAATCGAGCTACTACAGTTTGGCCGGCCGTTCTCCGGCTTTGACATTTCTCGAGAGGGGGAAGCAGGCTGTTGCCAGTTCTTTAGTGGGAATTTCAAGCACAGGAACAATGCATATTTTAAATATCCCATGCATTTGCATATTTCCCGTACCAGTAAGCCATATTATAATAGCATTAACAATAGAATTTCCATACATTAAAAATCGGAATTCACGCACGCACAAAGTAGCAAACTTCACCAGCGCAAGCACCAAACGCAAGTGTAGCCACGTGGTCCACACAAAATTAAAGTGGCAACACGGTGTTGGGTTCGGAAGCCACGTCTAGCAGTGTCAATGCTGATTGGCGCTAGCAGACAGTTTTAACTTCCTGGCCACGACACCGGATGTATAGACTTCCATTACTACCAAAAGAAGCAGTTAGCGTGCGTAAAAGTTGTGAAAGAAATATTCGATTAGAGTGGCGCTGTAATGAATATCTTGCAAGATAGTGAAATTGCAAGTTGGATTTCAATGTTTTAAAACTAATATATAGTCCTGTGTTTTCATTCTAAGTATAATTTTGTGGATGTGTTTTCAAATGCATCACTATGTTGGTAATATTAACCTTCCCCCTCCGCCTCCTGCAACTCTAAAACGTCAGAGCCGGAGATCCAGCGGCCGTACTGTAAGAGTCGATTTTTCTATACATTTCTATTTCTGTACATACACGATGCACAGACTCCATTCACTGCATAAAGGAATCACATTCACTCACATCCGGCACTCGATGGCTGGGAGATAAAGCATGTTTCCGTTTGCCATTCCGAGTGTCAAACTCCTTTGCAGAACGGGAATCATACTATCACAGTAAGGATCTCCAGCAGCATCCCGACTAGAATCGGATATGGATTGGCGAGAAAATAAGGAAGGATTGGCCATAGTAAATCGCTTCAAATACCTGGGTCACACTGCAACCGACAATTTCATCGTTCGGGACACACATACAGGACAGAGTGCCTAGCCATTTACGATATAAAGAAACTACTAACTCTCGACATAGCAATGATCTTGTTTTGGGCGAAAATAGCGTCGGTAGCACTGTATGGTATTGAACTAATATAGAAGATAAGAAAGGTGACCTTAAAAAGCTGCAGAAAGAGAAGGCAAGGTATCTAAAGAAGGTGCTGGGTGTAGGGAAAAACATCAAATCACGACTGGTTTATGAGCTTACCAGGGATATTTTCTTCTTGGAAGACATAGGGTAAAGAGAGGTATTTTCGTGACACAGGCAATTACGTGGTTCTTTTTCGAAGGGATGTCACAGAGAAACTAGTTGGTGTTAACTCATCTGCCGATAGCGTGTGTGTGTGTGTGTGTGTGTGTGTGTGTGTGTGTGTGTGTGTGTGTGTGTGTGTGTGTGTGTGTGTGTGTGTGTGTGTGTGTGTGTGTGTGTGTGTGTGTGTGTGTGTGTGTGTGTGTGTGTGTGTGTGTGTGTGTGTGTGTGTGTGTGTGTGTGTGTGTGTGTGTGTGTGTGTGTGTGTGTGTGTGTGTGTGTGTGTGTGTGTGTGTGTGTGTGTGTGTGTGTGTGTGTGTGTGTGTGTGTGTGTGTGTGTGTGTGTGTGTGTGTGTGTGTGTGTGTGTGTGTGTGTGTGTGTGTGTGTGTGTGTGTGTGTGTGTGTGTGTGTGTGTGTGTGTGTGTGTGTGTGTGTGTGTGTGTGTGTGTGTGTGTGTGTGTGTGTGTGTGTGTGTGTGTGTGTGTGTGTGTGTGTGTGTGTGTGTGTGTGTGTGTGTGTGTGTGTGTGTGTGTGTGTGTGTGTGTGTGTGTGTGTGTGTGTGTGTGTGTGTGTGTGTGTGTGTGTGTGTGTGTGTGTGTGTGTGTGTGTGTGTGTGTGTGTGTGTGTGTGTGTGTGTGTGTGTGTGTGTGTGTGTGTGTGTGTGTGTGTGTGTGTGTGTGTGTGTGTGTGTGTGTGTGTGTGTGTGTGTGTGTGTGTGTGTGTGTGTGTGTGTGTGTGTGTGTGTGTGTGTGTGTGTGTGTGTGTGTGTGTGTGTGTGTGTGTGTGTGTGTGTGTGTGTGTGTGTGTGTGTTTTTTTAGGGCCCGTCGACAGCAAGGTCATTTGGGCCTGCCGACAGCTTCTGAGCTCTAGGAACAAATGTCAACTACTAACAGTGAAAGATGAGTTAACACCAAAAGTGTTAGAAGAGAGAATAACAAAAAGGGAGATCCATGAGGACTTCTACACCACTAGTGCAATGCTGGAAAGATCCTGCACCAAGGAAAATAAATCTGAGACATATCATGAAACTAGTGACCCATAGCTTCTATCATGAACAATATAAAACAAAATGTACCACGAGGCTTCTGAAAGCCATTCTTGTGAACTGTGCGGGAACCAGTGCGAAAGATATCACATCCTGAAATGTGTCAACTGAGTGCAATCTATCGCTGAGTACATCAAAAACAAAAAAGTGAAAGATTGTGAACTCAATGCCCATTTGGGTGCGTCCTTTTCTATATTAGAAATGGCATTCAAGTTAGCCAGTCTGTTGTATTGCGGAAAATGCCTTAAGTACCTTTCATTAAATTATTAAATTACTAGTAATATAAACTCAGCCTAAGAGATCAACAAAAAATACTGCAAATAAAATCTAGAACATCTTAAAATGTAAGTACTGTGTGGTAACACTAGCAGTTTTCATGATTATACTTGAACGTTTATTTTTTCCAAACTTAACTTGGCATGTTATTTAATGTATGGTTATGAACTTAGAGGTTATCCAAACCGCTCACCGCAAGAGCTCAGTTGATAATAAGTTTATCAAGTATTCCTTACGCTTATTGCACATCATCTTTTTGTCTAAATTGAATCCACATCTAGTAAATAGTTATCGTAATTGACTTGCTAGACGAATAGTGTTGTAATAACCATGTATGCAACGCCAGTCGGAGCTGCACAAACGCATTAGTGCTTTACCAACTATTTAGGCAACTAGTGTAAATTTCACCGCTGCTCGAATGTCTTTTACAGGAACGAGGCGTAAGCGGAGTTCTGTAATTACATGATAGCTGCAATTACGGACATCCCATTAGTCGGATACAAGACTTTATCCTCGACCATTTAATAATGGAGGCTTTCCTTATCTGTTCATGTCAACGTTGAATGATAGATAACAGCATCATTCAATAAACAACGTAATACCCTCAATGTACATCAAAGACCTTAGTATTACGTTAAGCATAGTAAAATGGATCTAGAAATAAAACCTGGCAGTGGCGGCTCGTGAGCATTTTTCTTGGTGGGGCCATATGTTAAGATGCATGTAATGAAAGTAAAAGTGGGATTATATCTTTTAGAATAAGTCACCTTTAATTCCACTGCCAAAATACTGCAATAGCAGAAGTGTGGCTAAACATTATACATGTTTAAAGATCAAGTAGGCTACTAATAAAATATAAAATGGAACTCATCAAGTAGCATGTACTACAGCTGAGCACATTTGTTCATCTGGGCGGAAACATTTCAGTCACTCTGTTTTTGAAGTCGGACATTTCACCAATTTCCTCTTTGTGAATGGAACTAGCAGCCAAGGAATTAAGTCTATCTTAGCCCACAATGTTCCTAAGGAAAGACTTAATTCGTTTCAGTAATGATGAAACTTCTCTCTGCCTCTGCTGTTAGTAAAATTTGCAGGTTTTGTTTTCTTCATAAACAAAGCTTTCTTTCTCAAAGGAGTGCTGTATGGAAAACCTGAGAGAAAAGACATCACTGACAGTTCAGTTTTTAGCGTTTCGTAGAAGATTATTTGATTCAAATTTCTCACAGAGTCTGGAGGGAAATTTTCTCTGAATAATAAATTTATTTGGCTCAATAATCCCAAAAATATTTAATGAGACTATTGGAATCGTCCCTTCATTTGGTTGACCAGTCACGCCCTTTTGCATCTGAATTCAAGTTCACTTCAGAACCGTCATTTGGTCGCTTTCTTGAGGGAGAAGCAAAATTATCAGCAAACTGGTATCTTCTGTTCTCAAAAATTTCAGACGTAGCTGATTCAAAATGCTATAAAGAACGATTTTTCATTAAACCAACTGCTACAGAAAGACCTGCTTTTGCTACCTTGTTGCGTAAATGTAAAATTATTCGATTAATGTGCACTTAATTATTTAATTTCAAGTTTTTCTTCGACCTTTAATGAATGAAATAAATAATTCACTCTATTCGTGTTACACTATTTTGTTCACCAGGCAATTAAGATTCCAACAACTATCACACAAGTGCTAAACTTAATGCAACGGGCCACAACCAGCTGGCCCCAATCGTTAAATGCGATGTATGAAGAGGAGAGAAGGGAAGCGAGGGGGGTAGACACCTGACTAGCAAAATGTGTAGAAAGAAGATAAATTTCGTATAATCTGGCCCAACAATCTGCTTTGCAAGGTGACTAGCGCGGTTGTCCTCTACAATATTGCGGGCTGAAAGCTTCGGTAACCATTAAGAATCGTGGTATAATAATTGTTTGCAATGATTATTACAATTTAATAAAATATTTTTTCTTCAAATTAAAAAAGGCCTTTAATTTTCCTGATATTATCGGTGGGCCTGGCATATCTGGCCCTTAATGACAGTCCGCCCCTGAAACCTAGATAATGTAAGGTTTAAAACAGAATAGTACATTATGTGAAGTAAAGAAATGTTCTTTAATTTGTTCTGAATGAAGGATTCTGAAGAATTTATCCCAGTTTATCCCAAATAAATTGAAAGTAAAGTAAGAAGTGGTTTTGTTGTAATTTAAGTCCTCCAACGTTGTCATATCGGACAATGAATGAAATGGGTGAAATGATGATCAAATGAGTCCGGAAGCCATGGAGCTTAGTTACTAGACATTCGCCTTTCAGGATAAGGGAAAACCCCTGAAAAACTTTATCCAGTTAACTCACCCTGACCGAGATTCGAACTCTGGGCCTCTTGAACGTGAGGCAGACACGCTACCATCTAAGCTAACGAGGCGGGCAAGAAGTGGCTTATGAACGCTGTTTAATGGTGGGAAGTTATTAGTATCGTACATTATCGTGCATATATTGTGCTTTTATCACAATCTTACAAACCTTCGCCTTTGGGTATGTTATTCTATGGGTGTTGGTATATTATTCATTACTACGAGTGCTATAAGAAATATCATGCCTTGGTGATATAACGGACAAGTAGCCATTATAAGATTGCCGCGGATAAATAGGATTTCGGAATGATCATTTCTTATTTTACACAAACCATATATAGGAAAAGTTCTTAAAGATAGAATGACTAAAAAGGTCAAGGATACAGCCAGGATTTTAACCACTGATCTTCCGGTTTCCTTCCGTTTGATCTGACAAATGATCTACCATGGCAATATTCCAGCACGGCATTAATTTAAATTCCCCAATTGATTCGCATGTGCACATACAAGATGACTTCAAATCCAATACTACGTAAGTAGAAAACTTCGAATTCCATTTCTTGGATGGCATATAAAAGGCGTTCGGTCTTATTCATTAATACCTACATTTGCACCCTTCCAACACACTGACATGGTGGTTGATTTCAGTGAAAAAGAACTACATTTACATCACTTCCACTAACTATTCGCGAACAAACTATCACAGACGTTTCTTGATTTGCTGCTACATATGGTAAGCAGGATTGATAATTTATTGAATCGTGTATGAAAAATAAGTCGAAATTTCTCCGGAATGTTTTCTAGTCTCCTGAACCCAAAAAGTGAATTTTTTGAAAAGGTGTGTGCGCGTGCGTGCACGAAGGGGACGGTAGAACTCAAAAGTGAAATGGCAGTCAAATGCCAAACTCGATATTTTAAGCTCCTCATTATCTAAGAATACAGCACGCAGATTTCAGGAAAACAGCACATCCCACATTCTTGCATGGAACATTTCGACAAATTTTGATTTTCTCCTAAATGACTCACGATTTTGATTGAAATACCATATGTTTTAAGATATTTTCATGATAAAATATATATCTTGAATTTACTAAGAATAACCTTTGATGACCTAAATTCTTGCATAACTGCTGATCTCAACGCGATAGAAAAGGTTGCTTCACAGAAAAT
Source organism: Mantis religiosa (assembly GCA_030765055.1). Lineage (NCBI taxonomy): Eukaryota > Metazoa > Arthropoda > Insecta > Mantodea > Mantidae > Mantis > Mantis religiosa. The sequence goes on from CM060947.1 coordinate 110,062,002, forward strand.
GTATATCTTGCTAAAATACAGGACTTAGACACAATACAATTTTTTGTGTTGTTGACCATTTCCAAAAATTACGTACTAATGGTTTAAATTTTAAAAAATCTTTGGTTTCTTCAGATACAAAAGTCATTTTACCTTTATTATTATTTACTTGTTTTCCTTTCCTGGTTACAAGAGGCGCAAAATTTTAAAACATTTTACCACAGCCCTTAAAATATTTGATTACCTCGCTTGAGCCTGCCTATTTTCCTATTCGCATAATCTCATCCTCACTCCATGGATTAAACACATTGTTCCATGTTTCACAGTAAGTCTACATCTCTTCTGCAGACTGCCCATATCTCTTCTTACTGGTTTATAATTTACTGCTATTTTCGGAAGTCTATCATGTAACAGCCAATATCCTTTGCACATAAGACAGCCAATTATTTCTGTGATGTTCTGTTTCTTCGTTTATAGACGTCATTTTCAAGTCTGTTCTTATTACACGATTATTTATGTGGTCCAGTTTTGAACATCCTTTAGTTCTCAAGAATTTCATTTCAGATCCTTGTATCTTACTTCCATCTTCGTTATTATCCAGGCTTGACGTCCATATAAATGCACTGGCTTTGCCATTGCTTTATAAAATTTAATGCTTCTTTCCTTTCTTGTTTTATTTCTTAACACGTTGTACAATGTTCCTCATAGTTTGAAATCTTGACAGTTTCAGGTTAAGATCTCTTTCTCTGAGCCTATTTCACATCCGAGGTATCTGAAACTTGCAACCTGTTCTAAAGGTTGATCGACTAAAAATTTTAGATCTTATTTATTACTTATCCCAAAAAAGCCATTATCATTGGTCTTGGAAGGGATATTAAAATCATAGTTGTTACATAAAAAGCTTAATTCATATGGGGTGAGGAAAAATTCTAGAATGATGCTTGTAACTTTGGTGTTATAGTTTTGTAAAGTAATATTTTGTAGAAAAGGTGTAAGATTTCGACGTATTTTCATATTACTATCATTGTGAATGGGCATGATATTTAGGATTCCAACCTTATTTTGTCCTCGGGTCTCGGAACGTACAGGTAGATGCTCCTTTGAACTGTAATTTAAATATATTAGGACGTACTACAGCTCATGAAATTTAAACCAAGAAAACATTCATAACAGGGGTGCTGTGTTGCAACACATGACTTTTTGGGGAGTAATTTACGTCCTCCAACATTCAGTCATATAGGACGATGATTGAAATGGGTGAAATGATGCTTCAATGAGTCCGGGGTCCATGGAGCTTAGTTACCCACATTCATCTTTCAGGATAAAGGAAAATCCCGGGGAAACCTTATCCAGGTAACTCACCCTGACCGAGATTTGAACTCGGGACATCCTGAATGTGAGGCAGACACGATACCATTTACACTACCGAGGCGAGCTGTGACACATGATGAATCCACTTCAAAAGGTGCTCAATGGAGACAATTTACTACCAAGCAATGCCAAAGTCTGTCTTTTAAATTAGTGTTTCCAGCAACACTGTTCGCCTAATCAGTTGCACTTCTTGCCCAATTCTTCGTTTTAACTTTTAAAGATCTCTTGTTGGTCCTTTTAAATCTTCCATTTCAAATACCCCCACAAGAAAACGTCTAAGGGGTTCAGGTCAGATCTTGGTGGCCATGCAATACTCCCTCTTCTGCCAATCCATCTTCCTGGAAATTCATGATTTAGTTAATTCATCACCTACCTTCCATAATGTGCAGATGTACCATATTGCTGGAATAAATCATTAATGAACATATATACAAAAACTACATAAGTTCATTTACTACTTTAAAGAAACCAGAAACTACTGTTATCTACAAGAAGTTCACCTATCACCCTTGGGCATTTAACAAATTTAAAAGAATTTTTCATAATTATAATATAAAATTAGCCCCAAAAAATAACTTCAGTCTTAAGAATCTACTCAAAAAACCTTTAAGCAACACTATTGATAAATTAAAATTATCTGGAATATATAAAATACCATGTAACAATTGTGAAGCATATTATATTGGAAGAACTAAGAGAAATTTAAAAACCCATCAAACGGAACACTTGAGAAATATAAAACTTAAACAAAAAGAAAAGTCTGCAGTTGCCAATCATTTCTGGAAACACAACCATGAAATTGGCCAAAGTATACAATTATTAAAACATGTACAAACAGTTAACGAACTAGATATTTGGGAAAAAATTTATATCCTAAATATTGAAACAGAAAACCTATTGAATTTTGAGATACCACCATTAAACAGTGTTTTACAACTTATTAAAAAAGTTAAAAAATCCAACATCGATGTTGTTGAAACCAATTTAAAGAACACAGACCCAGTTGAAATTAATCCATATGTCAACCAATCTAGTTTACTCCAGGAACATATGAGTGAGGAAACACATCCCCCACAGACAACAAGTAACTTAAATATTGGTCCAGAGAACGAGATGGAAGATGAAATTCATCCGCCACCACAGGTCTACAGTTCAATTGATTCACATCCAGAGAGGAAACAGCTACAACCAGTCAACATCACAGTTGACAATCAGTCACCTGTGCCCAGCCACAGTGTTCCAGTCCCAGAAATTGGTATTACAAATCAGACGATAATCAAATGACAATCAACAGGAGTAAAAAGTTTCTTGGAAGGTTTGGCTCTTCTCAACCTCAGTAGCTGGTCAGCACCCACTGAAGATGGTCTAAACTAGACCGAAAAGCGCTTTTGGAGATAGGAGAACATCTTATCTGAGTGAGTAATCTCAAAAACTGCATGACAACTACTCATATTCTATATGGAATAAATCATTTTGAGCTCCTCCTTCTGCAGGAAATAAAGTAGCACAAGTAGAAATTATTACATTTTGTAGACGGCGTAAATACACCTCAGAATTAAGTTCCCACCAACTGGTCCAAATACGACTATCATTAGTATTTCAGTTCGTTGTCTTTTTGCAAGTTGTCCCATGACTATTTACTTCCAGGAAGATTTCGCAATGAAGTAAAGTTTTTTGTTCTTATTAGTTTAGTTTTTATCTGCATTTGCTCAATCAGTCATATATTGAAGTAGCCTACTGTGTTGGTTTATTGCTGCTTAATTTGAAGTAATGATGCATTTTCCTTTGCTCAGTGCACATGCATTAAGGTCCTAATAAATTTAAATTGTGGTTCCAAAGGCTGTTTGTACTTCTGAAACTGGAGGACTGGAGGCGTACAATCATCTTCACTTGTCTGCATTAATACTACATCGTCTGCATATAATAAAGCCTTTATTTTCTTCGTTAACTTCCCTGATTGTACCACTATCGTAGTGTTAGGGAATTCTTGTTCCTTTATCCCTTAAGGTTGCGTCTGAGGAACCGAAGCTTTGGATCTGATAGAGAACCAGGATAGATGCCAGGTGCCTGGTGTGAAGGTGAAGGAAGTGGATGATATATATGAGGGCGAGATGAATTATAGGAAAGATGGTGGAGCAATCGGTGGAATGCTGACGGGGGAAACCGTAGGACCGGTAGAAAACCCGTCCCAGAGCCATGTTGTCCATCACAAATCTCACTTTGCAATCGCCTGAGAAAGCATCTGGGCCGGCATTGGTAAGAGCCAAGCGGTCTAGCCATCCAGCCATGGCGCGGCCTTAAAGCCTTTATCTCTGTTTGGTTATTTAATCTAATTTCTATTCCCTTTATACCTAAGGAAGGAATTCGGCACCGAAACCTGTAGCTTATTGTACCTAAGTCCCAACTGGGGCATCCCCGGGAGGAAGGATGAAGCGAGAGGACAGAGGGCGGCCGACACAAGGAGTCGCGAGAGCGTCGAATTAACCTACCCAGCATTTGCCTAGCGACCCGGGAAACTTCCCCGAAAAACCCATGGATCAGGTAGGTCGGCCACGGGAATTGAATCTGGGCAAACAAAGCGCATGAGCCATCCCACTCGGTTAAACCTAAAAGGAAGTAATTGAACCATTTCTACAAATATTTACATCGAATAATACGAAGAAGATGGCAGAACAAGCCTTCGTAAAAAAAAATGGTTAAATAAGTAGAGAAGGTCGTGTGAATTTAAAACATGCCATTTTATTTCCATGTAAACATAAGAAGCTTACGCATAGCTTCCTCAAGACTGAAAAAAAGATTATCTTCTCATCAGGTTTATATTTTTCCAATTTATATACAGAAATATCACATTCAATTTATAAACAAAATTGAATTTTAAAACTTTCCTATAAATGCTGCTGTTATATCCATTTTGCTGAATTGTTTTCCTCGATAACGTTTATTTTCAATTTATAGATGTATTCATATTCGGATTACAGTTTATGCAGCAATTACATTTAAAGTACTCTAGTTTCTACATCTGTTTGATATTCATTCACTCAGAGCAAATGAAATGTCATTGATTGTTCCCACAGTCATATGTTTAGTTTATTAATTCAGCCTAAAGGCTTGGAATTGTTCTATCCCTGATGCTAAATTCTCCATTTTGCGTCGCAATGCAGATTCGGGAGCTGAATTTTCTTTAAGCCCCAGGGATCTGCCTGGATTCCTGTAATGTAATATTTAATGGCTTTGGGAAAATCTAATCTGCATTCCCGTATGCTCTGGCCAAATGGTTTTGCTCTTGAGCATTAACATGCTTTTAAGTGTTAGTGCTCTGTTTTGGAGGTAAGGAAACCTTATTACTGGGTCCAAAATAATATTTGAGATCAGCATAAACTCTTCGCATATCTCTTGATTGTTGAGAATTGAATTTTGAGATGTATTAATGTTTGTTAATAAATTCTACAACTCGGACCAGTGATTTGTGGGAATCTATTTGACGCATACATTGACTAAATTGTTTTGGGATAAACTTTACTTACGTTATATGGGACTAAACATTGTGTAATATACGTAGCTAGTTAAAACACTTTTACTACATATGGGATTCTGAAAGTAATATATAGCCAAATTATAATTTTTATGTAGCAAAATCAGATATTTTAATTTAAGCTCCTTGTACTTATCAAATCGGCAGTTAAACGAAAGAATAATTAATGAAGCATTTGCATCCACAGTTAAATGTACAGTGGCTGCAATGGAAATCTTTACATAGTAATAAAACAACAAACACTGGCTTTACATGGTTTTATTTTGAACTTCTCCTTCCTGTTAGTACTTGTCATATTTCGCTCAACTTTTATCACCTTCATGAATCTCCTGGGCATCGAATCTGCTAGATTTTTAAAATATCTTTTTGTCCATTTCCACCCATAACTTCATCACCTCCTGCAGCTCCTTAATATTTGATGGTTGCAGCTCCTCCATTTTATTTTTCATTTGATCCCAAGCCTTTTCTATTGGATTTAAGTCAGGAGAATTACCAGGCCAGTCAAGTACAGGTATATTATTGTCTTTTAGGAATTTCTGAACCATCTTTGTTCTGTAAGCAGGGACACCATCATGCATAAAGAACTGACATTGATGAATTGGCCAATGTGTGACCAAATGCTGTTGCAGCACTTCTAAATATTTACTTCCCTTCATTGTTGCATTTTAGACAGAAAGTACAGTCACCTCTACCACAATTACCAGCAAAGGCACCCCATACCATCTCACTGGATCATATCGTGACAGATTTTTTGGCCTTCTCACCTTTTTGGACTTCCCTCTGACAAATTTGAAAGTACTTTCACCAGAAAACATTACTTTGCTCCAGTCCTTTGATGTCAAGTCTGATATGTTTCGCAGAGAAGTACTCTTCCTCATTACAGCTTCAGTTAGAAGAGGCTTCTTCGCAGCATACCGAATTGGTAAATCTAAGTCTTTTTGAAGCTGATGCTGAATAGTCAAGATCGCAACACTTTTGAGCAGTTCAGGACGATACTTTTTTTAAACCTGCTGTTATAATCCATGGATTAGCTATCATTTCACGTTTTAGAAGGTCATCAGTCCTTGGAGAAGTCTTTCTTTTACCATCTGAGCCTATCTCTGAAGTTGGTGTGGTGCCACGTGGAGAAGGTGCTGCTGTGTTTATTAGGTCGTAAATGACTTGTCTTGAAACCTTTAGATCAGAAGCTACACAGATTATCACCGTATCTAACTCTAACAGAGTTAAAGCTTCTCACAAGAGAGCTTCTTGCGTCCTATTTTGTGTATTGGATGCAGAAATTACACACCTTTAAAAATAGCACTGATATAAAAAAATCGGATAATAACTTGCTGTATAGCAAATACCATATGACTAAATGTTTGATGACGTAAATTACAAAGAGAGAGGGGAGGGGGCAGATTGAGACCTGGGCTGCTAATGAAAGGAAGTTGCTGTTGTGCACTCAAGAATCACGTGATTTGTAGCTCCGCCCGTCTTTCTGTGTAGTGGTGGAAGAAGAACTGAGTGCATTATATATGTAAAGATTTTCCTTACGTTTAAAATGTAAAGATTTCCATTGCGGTGACTGTACAGTAATTTTTTTATAAGTTGACAGCAGACGGGTGCCTACTTTAACATAGTTGTAAGTAGTGTTATTGTGTCAGTGTAGGGTTATCGTGAACAACACAACTGGAATCTGCAATCCACAGTGTATTTTCATACTGCCTTCATCAAAAACTGGAATGCCAATTTTGCTGTTACAAACTACACAAGCAAATGGGCTTACTGTACAGTACCTGGTCAATGTGCACCTTCTGCTAGTATGCATATCTCAATCCTTAAGCTCCTGGCTTCAAAGAATAGAAGGAAAAAGAAAAAGGTTTATACACTGAAGTATAGTTAATGCCAGGTGTGAAATGAGCTAAGACTGCACTTCAGAGCCTTCGTGAACTGTACAACTATTATTCAATTGATAGGCGCATGCAGATCGCCCTCTTGTGTCTTGCACGCCTCCGTCGTTAACCCTGTGTCCCATGAATTACTGGTAAGGCTGCCTTGCCGAGGATCCCCGTCGGCTGACCCCCAGCAGCCAGGTCCCCCTGTGTGACCTAGAGGAGAACCATAACCAAAACGGTCCCCAACCACCCGACCTTTCGCTCCTAGCCCCGCCACGCTGGACGGACACTGCAACGCAGGCCGCCCCTAGCGTGGCGGTTTAGGGCACTGGCCTCCTACTTGGAAGCTCATCCCGCCGTCAGGAGCACTAGCAGAGGTCGAATCAGGTCCATCAGTCAACAATGACATCCAAGCTTTGTAGGAAAGACAAACTTTATAAGACCGCACGGGTAAATCCGCACAGCGGATAGGTAACGTGGCGCTCTACCCACCGTCCGGGAGCACCCGGACGACTTGTTCTCGCTCTTGGCTCTCTTGCCGAGGAATGACATGGCGGCTTCGGTAGCTAAGGCGACACCCACAGACGCCAGTATTAATATATCCTTTTGTCACCTTGGAAGACTTGCGGAGACCGGTGTTATGGTGCAGCCGCGAGAAATGGTCAGCTCTCCATAGAAATAAGCTTAGAACAGTGAAGGAAGTTCCGATCAACAGGGTAACTTCCTGTCGTTCATCTCGTTGGAGATGCTTATCTCGGTCACACATTGGCCACTGCAACTTCACACATCTTTCCAAGGGGAAACTGTCCTAGTTTTCCTTGGTAGCAGTGTTCTCTTGGTCCGTCATCTGTTGCGTGTGTTCTGCTAGTACATCTTCAGAAGCGATAATAAACAGACTTAGTGGTAGGACTCGGCTTGTGCGTGCATACTGTGAGTATTGGAAGAGGGGCGTGGGTTTACTCCGTAGTAAACAAGGTCGGCCGCTTTAGGGTTATACAAATGTGCTAACAAACTGTTTTAATAAAACAATATGTAAATTATGTCACCGTTTTCAGAATCATTCAGTAGAAGTAGATATATAACAAACCACGTTTGAATAATAAAGTAAAATAAATTACTTTTGCAATACAAAATGCCTACTCTCCAATTGTTCAACTTATTACAGTGAATAAGAACACGCATTTTAAACTTTTCGAAAGTGAATCTCTTCCTTCTGTCACTCAAGAAATATATGTAGTTTGAAAAAGTTCTCTCGATTTCAGATGATGTAACAGGTGCAAACATAAAATATTGCAGATCACAGTGCCTTGTAAGCGCGGTTTCCTTATGAGTTTGCAAATTATTTGTAATGTTCACCACTTTAAAATAGCTTAGGTTTTTTTCAAGTACGGTTTTCATTTTGTTTTTTATTTTATTCATGACAAGTTCAGCAGCTGCTGGGTCTATCTGTTGAGCTAGTTCTTCTATGAGCCCTATGGCATTAGGCATTTTATTACCTCTCTTTTCTAACTGAACAATGGTTGTGGACAGGTATGAAAAGCTGTCTCTGATGAAGAGCAAATCTTCGTGTAATTTGCTTGAAATGAGGGACTGAGCAGCTCGTACTGCAGAACTATGCTCGTTATCTAACACAGTAAGAATTTCAATAACTATATCGTAATGATTCGCATAATACATAGCGGCATTTAGCCAGGTGCCCCAGCGAGTTGTAACCGACTGAGGAGGTAAAACGATGTTAGGCGCCAATTCTTTAAATTTACGCTTTCTGCTTGTAGCTTTCAAAAATATCTGTTTGTAATGAAACTGTCTACATCACTGTAGCTTCTGCGAATTTCCTCGGCTACACGATTGAGTCCGTGCGCCAGACAGGTGAAATGCAGCATGCTAGGAGGATAAATTTCTGAAGCTCTTTAACTGCTTTTGTCATATTGTATGTAACTTGTAGCGTCCGTGATGAAAAGGAGTACATTATCTACATTTATTCCTTCTGGATAAAACAGCGCCATGCTTCCTTTAAATGTGTCCAATTGTTACATGGTTCACCTTTGCACTAATTTCTCCTAGTTTGTCAGGTAACAGCGTTCCCATGACATTAATTTTTAACACGCCTGCCAACAGCATCTTCGGTTTCATCAATAGAAATCCACATTTTATTTTCGCCCATTCTTTTTCGTGTTTGCGATATGACATAACATTGTGGTAATTCTCGTTTAAGTAATGTTGTATGAGACGGAGGATCTCGTTTAGTATACTTTTGTATGAAGTGCTTAAAATGTGTATTTTCTACTGTGTGCATCGGTATATTTGCACATACCATCTTACACAAGTCCTGAAAGAATTCGGACTGAGACGGTGAAGTTACTCTTGGCCCTGATTGTTCCTCGACCTCTGTTCTTGCTAAACTCCTTGCTTGATGGTTCTTTGTGTTACAGTGCTGTCTCTGCCATTTGGGTTTAGTGCCCTTAATTTCTACATAGCATACCTTGCATAGGATATTTTCTCCCTTCTGTGTGAAAATATCACCTCTTGCTAACTCTTATTCCATTGTGCGTTTACGTGCTTCTCACATTTATGTTCTTCGTGATCAGCGAACAAATCACTCTCCAAACACCGCCACTCTGCTACTAACGGCAGCGCGTGCAGTGTTTGTTCGGCCCTGAGCGTTTTGACGCATGACGTAGTAGGTTGTATTTCGAGGCGTAGCAGTTAACTGTTCTCTCGCGGGGGTTCTAAAAATCCCAACTCTGATAATAAAGCATTGGAAAGGATGGCGATGCTGTGAGTATAGATTAGGCTTAATTGTAGCTGAACAAGTAGGGTGGCACCACCTCAGCCAACAGCTTCACTGCTGGAACCAAGGCGCCTTCGGATTCTGGTGCTCTGCCTCCCGAGCTATTCTTTCTGGCGCTTGCTAAGCTACCTCTTTCCTATCACTCTCTTTCATCTATCCTATCTAGGCTTTAGCCCCCCATCTATTTGGCCCTTAGTACTAGGTTGTTATGCACTCTTCTCTTCCTAGTTATTTAAGCAATTACAAATCCCCTTATTTTTCTAAAGAGCAGCAAGCCATCACCTGTCATCTGCCTTTCTTAAGGTCAGCAGCAACTGTAGGCACCACCCGGTCTTTGTCAAGACACGTGGTTGCACCCCCCTAACAGCCTGATTAAACAACTACAATAATAATAATAATAATAATAATAATAATAATAATAATAATAATAATAATAATAATAATAATAATAATAATAATAATAATAATAATAATAATAATAATAATAATAATAATAATAATAATAATAATAATAATAATAATAATAATAATAATAATAATAATAATAATAATAATAATAATAATAATAATAATAATTAAAAAATTAATTAAATAAAAATAAAAGGGGGTCACTATGGTAAAAACACGGCAAAGGATTCAGCTCGCCCACTCCGAGGCTAATATACAATCCCCTTGTAACCTTACAGTTCGGGGACAACCAGTGGTAGCCGTGACCCTGGACCTGACCAACGCTGAACAAGACACAGAGATGATTGTATCACCACCCACACCTTGTGTTCTCTCACCGCTTCCCAGCTCTAACCCGAGTTCACCCTTGGGCCAGCTGAGGAAGCCCGGGTAGACAGAGAGGGGTCTCCCGGCACTATTGCAAGTGGCCTTCACAGTAATACCGACAGGCCTGCAAGAGCTGAACAACAAGAGCCTGCATCACTAGCTTCAATGACTTCCACTACTCCTTTCCCCGATGCATGCCAAGCAACACAAACCACCTATGCAGGTGCGGAACAACTCGTCTCCCCAGTAGCGAGCATTGAAGTCTTGGTCCCACAACAAGACATGATCAGCTCAGACTCACCGATAAATGACCCTCCAACTAAGAGAGCAGCTGTCTCAGAGGCACTGCAGAGCAGGACCAGCACATCCAATAGCCTGCTGCCTCTCAGTAGCCCCTCCCACTTCCCACCACTAGGAGCGGTAACCGCTTCAACTAGCGCTCAGTCATCTCTTGTTCCTCACGGCACAAGGGACCCTCACAGCTCCATGGCGATGGGAAACAGCGGACCCTCAGCCCCTCTACTTAATGTTGCAACTCAACCTACGCCCCAAGGCACCCACCACGACGCCTCACAATACTGCCCTCCCATTTATGTGCACAAGGACCACGGCACTAAACTTTATCAAGTGCTCCCAAAGTTCCCCTCAAAAGACATTAAACTTCTCAAAGCCCGCTTCTCGCATGACATTCAGGTCTTAGTAAAAAGCGATAACCTTTACAACCAAATGGTTCACTTCCTCCAGGAGAATAACATAGACTTTCACATAGTCCCCTCACGCTCCTTCCGATCCTTCAGGGTAGTAGCCAAAGGCATTTGCTCAAACCACATTGATGCTACCCTGAGGGAAGAACTTCTGTCCCAGGGGATAAACCCGCTCCGGGTTGTTCAACTCCACAGATGGAACAGGGTAAGAACACCATTACCTATGTACCTTATTGAAGTCAAAACTCACGAAGAATATGACTCCTTACTTAGGATAAAACACCTATCATACTACCCGGTTAGAATGGAGGATTATAAACGTCCTAATATACCCAAACAATGCAATCGATGCCAGATGCTCACGCACCACGAGCAAGACTGTCGGGCATCGGGCGAAGTATGCTCCAAGTGCGCGGGTTCACATTCCTTTCGGACATGCGCAGTAACAGGCGACGACCGCTGCTGCGCTTTGTGCCGACAGAAGGGTCATGGTTCCCGTTATCGTGGGTGCACCGAGTACCAGAGGGCCTTGTCATTGCGCCAAGGACGCGGGCACTCCTATGCCGAACACGGTCGCCATCACTCATCGGCGCAGAATCCACGGACGGCGCACCCCTGGGGGCAATATGCTACAATGCCATCGACCTCAAACTTTCACCCTGTGCACGCCAACACGAATACACCCACCAACGAGTGGTACCTGGTGGGCCCTCGTGGACACACAATACCAAACAACCCTCCCAATCGGACCTTGGTCCAACCCCAGCAGCACCAACAACCACAGTCAGCCACTGCACCGGGCCCTAGTAGAAGAATCCCCTCCCAACCTTAGTACTCGTCACAACAAATCCCAAGACGTGCGTTGAACGCACAGCAGCTCAGGGATACCTTAACGCGTAAACTAAAGAGTCAGCAAATGACAGAAGATCTAAGGAACCACGCCCAAATAATAGGTCAAATTCTCACTGACCGCTCCCGTGATCTCATAGGTGTCATTGCCACTAACTTTGAATTTTTCGAATGCTTCTTCACCCTTTTCCAAGACAACAATGACTGAACAACGGACTATGATTCTCACTTGGAATGCTAATGGAATCCGTCAACGAAAAACTGAACTCAGACACTTCCTTCACAATAACTCTTATCCCATTGTTGCCCTTACAGAAACGCATCTAGACATCCAAGACAGACTTTACATCCCGGGCTATAAGGTATACCGCGCTGACAGAAACCGCAGAGGAGGGGGCGTGGCTCTTCTGATCAGGAATCACCTAGCCCATCACCAAACATACATTCCAGCGCTACGGAGACTCGAAGCCGTAGCAATCACCATTAAAATCGCCAATGCCGATACCACCATCATCTCAGCCTACAATCCCCCTGAAGACATCTCCACAGATGATTTAGACACTCCTGAACATATCCCATCAAGTAATCATTATAGGCGACCTCAATGCCAAACATGGAAATTGGAACTGTTTTCATTCAAACGCTCCAGGACACAGACTTGCCACCCACGAACTACAATCTAATTGCATAATTCATGCACCCACTCAACCCACGCACATCCCCTGGCAACATGGGCACACACCCGACATCCTAGACATAGCCATTTCACAAAATCTTGGACACCCTATTCAGCTCACCGTCATTAACGAACTATCATCCGATCACCTCCCGGTACTAGCCACCATTGACGCCTCTACATCCCATGTGCAGGTCCCTCCTCGATATAACTTCAACAAAACCAACTGGGATAACTACAGGGAGTACATCGACCAACACCTTACTGAGACGACCCTTCACTCCATAGATGATCTCAACAATGCCGTCGAGCACATTCAAAGCACCATTGCACAAGCCATCTCCTGCTCCACACCCTTCATCGCACCCAACCCAGGACCCAGGCACCAACCTCCTGACTTTAAAGATCTCACAGCCGAACGCAACCGAATCAGACGACAATGGCAGCAAACCCGACACCCAGCTCATCAAAGACGACTTCTGGAACTCAACGCCCAATTGCGGCAACAGATCACCCAAATTACCAATGACCAATGGAACAACAAACTCGCCGACTTAGACACCAACAGAGGCTACATCTGGCGGATAACCCGTTACCTGCCCAAAAAAAAAAAACCTATAGAAATACCACCACTGCGTACAAACAACGCCATAGCCGAAACCGACCAAGAGAAAGCAGAGGCGCTCGCCGACGCCCTTGAGTTAACTCTGTCCCCAAACGACCAGCCATCGTCCGACATCTTTATAACTGAAACACACCAAATAACACGCGATGTTCATAACCGACCTACCCATAACAGAATGCGAAAGACTTCCCACTCTGAGATTGCTTGGCTAATCCGCCACCTTCCCAACTGAAAGGCACCAGGCCCCGACCAGATACCCAATATAGCCATCAAAAACTTGCCACTAAGGTCACTTAAATTCCTAGCCACCATTTTTAATTACTCTCTTGAGCATGGCATTTTCCCAACAGCCTGGAAAACTGCTCATGTACTACACTTCCCTAAACATCACAAACCTCCACACAACCCGATGAACTATAGACCAATTAGCCTCCTCAGCTCACTGAACAAACTCCTTGAGAAAATCATACTCAAACGACTAAACGCGTACATCAAAAGCACCACGCTCCTCTGCAACGAACAGTTCGGCTTCAGAACACACCACTCCTCAACACTTCAAATCCTTAGAGCCATCGAACCAATCACCCATGGCTACAACATCAATAAATCAACTGGTGCACTACTCCTCGATTTCGAACGGTCCTTTGACAAAGTTTGGCACAAAGGACTCTTACACAAAATGATCTCCTATAATTTCCCAGGCTCAGCAGTTAAACTAATATCCAACTATCTCTCAGGACGATCCTTTCGATCAATAGTAAACGGCTCCCGGTCCAGCCTAAGACAAATCCGCGCCGGTGTTCCCCAGGGTAGCATCCTGGGACCACTCCTTTTCAACATCTATATTAATGATATTCCTATGCCTAATTCAGTTAAAACATTCGTCTATTCTGATGACACAGCCATCATGGCCCAATCCTGGCAACCACGCCTAATACACCGCCGTCTTCAAAACTACATTACCCAACTAGAATCTTGGCTCACTGACTGGCGAATCAAACCAAATCCCAATAAATGTCAAGCCATTCTCTTCACCAAACGCACCACCCATCGAGGCCAAAATCTCCCTCCCCTACAACTCTTCGGCACTAATATAACCTGGTCGCCCACAGTAAAATACCTAGGTGTCACCATGGACAGAGGCCTCACTTGGCGCACACACATCAATCAAATCAGAGGCAAAGCATGCGGCCGACTCAGAGAACTCTATCTGCTATTAAACCACTCCAGCCTTCTTCCCATCGAAACTGCCTTAGTCCTCTACAAAACCCTCCTCAGACCACTAATTACCTACGCCGCCCCGGTCTGGGGCTATGCAGCAAAAACACACATAAAACGACTACAAACCTTCCAAAATAAAATCCTACGGCTAATATGCAAACTCCCGCGTACAACCCCAGCAGCACCTCTACACAAGGAACTATGAATACATACTATTAACGAATTTATCCGCAAGCTTGCCTTTGACCTCTACAAAAATTCAGAACAAAACCCAAACCCACTCATCCAAAGCATTGGCAACTATGACCCATTCACCAATAAACATAAAGGACCCTTATACCTCTTTCACCGATACTCGGACAATGACATTAGCGAACATGACATTCAAGACTTCCTAAACCAGCTCATCCCTGTCTAGAACCCAGCACAGCCCTCAAGACTACCATTATATCTCCCTACAGAATTCCCTCAGCATTCCAAACCACAACTAATATTATATGCATGCTTCAAACTACTAATCCCGTGTACTAACACCACCTCAGAGCTACTAACATACCATGAATAACACGCATGATCATAACCCACCACTAACCCTCCACTAAGCATGGACGCATGCACCGCAATAGGCACTACATGCATGCCCAAATAACAATACACAACACGAATCCCCAGTCTGGCACTCAGGGCACCTAGCCATGTTTGCCACACTGGCCTCTCACACCACGCCCCCCAGCATGACTCATGCTGAGCATATCATACACGACACTCCCCAGAGTGCTTATTGCGGGATCTGCTAACTAACACCACTAATCTTTCTTTTTTTTTTTTTTTTTCACGTAACCCCGCATCCCTGCATGTTAGTATTAACAGCATGCGGGAGGCGATGTAGAATGCTTGCCGGAGAATGACGGTTGACCGCCACAGGGCAGGCGGGGAGGGGCCTGTCTATTAAAAAAAAATAATAATAATAATAAAAAAAAATGGCTGTCACATCTAGACTTTCAACTTAGAATTTAGTAAATTATACATTAAAATTTCATATCTTTTGGTCTTTTGTTTCTTTGTTATTTTGAATTTATCTCTTTCTTTTGCCATAATTGTGTATATTTACCTTGTAACTTTTGCTAGCATTTTTATAGTATTTTGTAGTAAGACTTATCTCTAGCTTTTACCATGATTAGTTTGAAGGGCGCTGATGACCTTGTAGTTGAACGCCCTTGAACATCTATGTATTCAAAATGAGGGTACACGTACTTAAGGTAGGTAAAAGAACATCCTGACATTAAGAGCAATGAAAGAGTTGATAGACTTTCAAATAAGTTTGTTTCAACTTCTATAATCACAGTACATGTCTAATCATTTACATATTACTGAAAAAAATGGAAGAATTGGTATCTGTAGTAGAATATGCTATAATAGACTATGTTCATTCTCATAGATAATTACTCCTTTTTAAAAGCATACTTTTCTATTATATGATAGTGTATAAAAAAGAATAAATGTTTTAATAAATAAAATCTTCTCACCTGGTTTGAAACTCATTTTCCCTCTCAGAAAAGCTACAAATTATGCTTTCTTTCCCATTGAATTCATTGGTTTCATAATAAAGAATTTGAAATTTGATGGATAATATAAGTAAATCTTGGTTGGTTTGTCCTGAAATTTGGTCCCAGACATTAATTCAGTTGACAACTTTTAAATAAGAGCATTTAGGGGTGCCAACTGTTCCTGGATATTACTGTATCATAGTATAACTACAACTTACTTTATTGCAAATAAAGAATTAAGAAATAAACTAAAAAATAAAAGATTTAAGAAATTTAAAACATTTAATTAAAGACATTTAAGAAATAAGATTTTTTTTTTTTCAGGTTGTTATTAAAATTTACATAAAACTTCAAGAAACTGCAATGTTGTCTCCCACCACCATGCAGAAACTGAAATGGCACTTCCAACTTTTGCAACTCGTGCAAATTTGAAAACTAAGTATTACTACCCCCAAATTAAATCACTATCTTAATGATCAAGTTCCATTTATTTCTAAAATCATATTAATGCAGACCCATGACTTTTCTAAAGCTTCTGTTTCAAACTGGTGTTATTTCAAACCACTTGTGATTTTCTTCTTTACAGGTTTTTGTTTCTTCACAATCAAGCATTATGTGCTGGGGATCTTCCTCCCTTCCATTTAATGGACATTCTCCTTTGCATAAAACCATTTCTATGATTGGTTAAAACTAGTGCTTATATTTATTAAATATTTAAGTTTATTTTTTTCTTTCTAGTAATGTCCATTTGGAAGAATCAGAGGCTTCAGTACATTCTCTTGAAAAATGTCCACACTCAAATTTTTGTCTACAGAAAGCAGAGTGAGAATTCCACAGATTCTAATTCACTTAAACTACAAAATCCAAAGCCTTTCAGTGAAATTCCAGGCCCAAAGCCTTTTCCATTCATAGCAAACATGTGGAGATACTTTCCACTAATAGGTAAGCATTTCTATATCTAAAAGATGTAAATTATGTTTTGAATTTTGGGGAGAATTGAGATGGCACACTTTCATGGCATATTATGCAAATAATAATGCTTCAAACTGGAGGCATCTTCATCACAATACATTAAAAAAATAAAATTAGGAAAGGCTGGAGAGGGTTGGTATTAATAAACTGAATATTTCTGCATCTGCTTTTCACCAAGGCGGCCCGGGTTCGATCCCAGGCGACCGCAAAGTGAGATTTGTGGTGGACAACATGGCGCTGGGGTTGGTTTTCTCCGGGACCTCCGGTTTCCCCCGCCATCTCATTCCACCGGTGCTCCATCTTCATCTCATGTATCATCAGTGTCATCGCCTACGGTGCCGTATGTAGTAAAAGCAGGCATTAAACACTACACACATTGCATCTGCTTTTAAAAATTAACACTGCCTGAATTTGCTTCATTTTGGATATAAATTAACAATAAACGAGAAAAGTGCATTGTGGGACAAGCACATTAATATCCATAGATCAAACAGCATTTATATGTTGTACATTGCATGAAATACTAGTAAAATTTTAATATGTTGTGTGAGAACGGCATTAACCTGAAAGCAAGAAGTTGGTTGAATACTAAATCTGATTCTAAGTTCAATATTTTCAAAGATGCACAGGGAATTTTCAAGAAAATTACCTCACCGAAACTATCCTTTATATAAAATATTTTCCAAAAATTATTTTGTAGAAAACGCTTCTGATAATTTTGATTAAAACATCAGATATTTTTATAGCAAATGGAATGCATATACTAATTTTCTGGGAATAGCCTCTGAGGTCTTCATTTGGGATAATGATATCTCTGATTTATAAACTGGAACAGATGAACAAAAACATAAAATAACATCTAAATTTTGTTAAGGTGCAAAATATAGCTCAAATACTGCTTTGAGAAAAGTATATATATATATACTTTTTCAATGAGTTTTCTTTCCTCAAATGAGCTACTTTTCAAAAATGATTTTATTCATTTTTTTCTCTTTCTGTGTAATAAGAACAGAATTTCAAAGTCATCATTTAGACACTAAATTTTAAAACCTCTGTCTCTTGTTTACCCCTATTGTATTTTATTATTCTGCTTGTACCTACTAGGAAATGTTATAAAACCATTTCTACAAACATTTATCTAGATTAACATGAAGTAGAATAGTTTGCACAAGTGCGATTAGAGTATTGTGAGCATGCACATCTGAGATAGTTTTCTCTTTGATTCCTAGAGAAAGGCGCTTTTTATAATGTTCTGCCAGAGAAACTGAGCAGTATAGGAAGAGCGCTAAAAGTACTAAGTTGAACCAGACGGCAAAAAGCAGCACCAAATAGGATCCTTAGACATTCTGTTTTATACAAGACATTCTAATGACTGTTTAGATTTTTCATCTATATTATTACAAAGATAAACTTTATGTCCACAAAACAAAAATTAAATCAAATCTCCAAAGCCTTTTTTAACAATCTTCAAGTAAGAAAGTTGAGAACATAATTTCATAATGTGTGTCACTTTTGATGACAACTCCAAAATCTCTGTTGATGAATGTGCTGCTGTTTGCTACAGTGGTGAGCTATAGAAAATTTTTCTTAAGGTATGCTTGGTGGGCTCGTGAATAGAAAAGACTAGTTAAGTTTACTAATAAATTTAAGTAAAGCTAAAATGTGAGCTAATTGGCAACTGCTTGAAAATAAAGAATTAAACTGTTTGTAAATTTTAACACTAGAAATTGTAACTATTGGAGTATTATATCTGCTAACTTCTGAAGTAGCAATAAATTTATACCTTACAATAATTGTTTTCATAATAATGACAAGCATAATTTGCTATAAATTGTTGAAATACCACATAACGAATCCCCTTGAGGCTGTCACCGGAATGTCATAACCCAAGGTTGGTCTTCAAGTGCTATGGACTGCTAATAATCACAGTAAAATGTGAAAAATGTGAAGTACTGTAAAAACCAACTTTTAGAGATATATACTATTTGATCAACTTAAGTCCTGCCTACAGATGAATTCACCATTTAGTTCCTGCAGAAAGCAAATTTAAAGCTTGAATTTGAGTTTACTTACCAAGACAGGAAACTGCTGAACCAAGCAAAATTATGAATCGGCTTCGTGAGCTACCCTTATAATGTTCTTGTTAGAAAACCCTCAATAACGTCCTAATAGTTGCTGAAAAATGTCCACACAATTTACCTGGCTTAATTAGTTCTGCAAATCTGTTTGTATTAATACAAGTATCACTGGAGATATTATAAACAAATTTATTCTAGTTATCCAATATCAGAAAATATTTTCTTTACTGGCTAAATTCTAAGTTGAACCATTACTGTCACTTCTCTATCGCTACTATATGTTATTAAAAACTTTTAAATTGTATTCTCTGCTATAATTTCTTTACTGTAGTATTTTTCTTATATTTCTTTCACATATCAGCAAAAAATGATTCTTAAAATCATGTATAGCACCAATGCTCGACATCTGTGAGTTTGAATGTAGTGTTATGACCTCCAACTCCTGTTTACACCTGCCCAGATTATTTCAATAGGGTTTAGGTCGGGGCAGTATGGTTGCAATTTTAATGCACTATGTCAATTTTCCTCCAGAATTTTTCCCACTAAATACATTGCATATAAGTTTTGTGCTCTTATTAAATCATAAAACTTGCATTCACTTATGTTTTCATTGTATACTATGCTTTTATTAGTCATGTTGACATTGTGTTCTTCAAGTAACTTAAGTGTAGGCTTCATCTTGAATGTTATAAAAGTGCATTATCAAACACAACTATGGAGTTTGGCAGTGTTTAGTTTGATTTTCAACCATTTAACATAGTTGTTGGTGTCCCATTTCATTATGGTAATTTTCTGATTTTATTTATATATGAGAAAGCTTTTGGAAATAAAAAGTTTTTCACTTCCATAATGAAATATGATTAGCCTCTCGCCTTTGGAAACTGGAGGTAATGAAACCTGTATTGTCATCAGTGCATCTTTCTGGGTTGATGTGGCTACTGTGCAGATATGTTTCATTTGTGCAATGCATCTTCTCTGACTTTTATATGGTCTTCCCATTTAAAATGTTTGTTGTGCTTTTCTAGCTGTAGTTCTATGATCAAGGTGAATATCAAAGGATTTTTCAGGCATTATTAGAAATAGCTTAGGCTGTTGTATAAAACTTATTATAAATGCTAAAGGGGGATGTCAGCATAAAAATCTTGTATATCATTTTGCAATGATTTTGTATACAATCAGTCTGATGTAAATTTAATTTTATTAAATGCACATTCAAGTTTGAAAACCACCTGTGCAATATTTTTCAACCAGCTTCTTGTCAAAAACAAGGCCAGCCCTTCATATTTCCTCTAAACCTTTTCTCATATTGGTTGCATTGCTTAAACCATTGTCAAGAAGCTATTCTGGCTACCAGCAGTTTAATATAATGTTAAATTCCTTTTGAGAAATTTTGGTAAATTTTGAAACTTGAACATGTGTAGGAGTACTTTGTAGATAAACTTATCCAGAGCTCACTTTTTGCTCTGTTTAGATACAGGCAGTTATATTGATGGCAAAAAAAAAAAAAAAACACTTACTTTGTGTAATACAGTCATTAGAAAACAAACCTTAAAATTATGAATGTATTAGAACAGATAGTGAAAATTTTGGAAAGAAAAAGGTAGAACATCATATAAACAATTTTTTCCATGGATTAAATTTGTCTTCTGTAGTAAATAGGAATTGTGTATAAATGTATAAGCTAAGATTACTTTTTTTTTTCACAAAATATTTCATAAAATAATTTCAAATATTTGAGTAATATTTAAATTCCTATATAAGAGCCTATACAATTAAACATCTGAATATTCTCTGTATATGTATAATATACAATGGCATTTTATTTGAACATTTCAGTATCCTATACCAGCACTACAAAGGTAATACATAGGTTAACAAAGTATGGTTTCAGTTATCCAAATTATCAGGACAGAGCTATTGCTCAGTTTATTAATTTCAGTTACAAGTTGTAATGATAGCACAATATATTAGGTACAAATGTAAGCCACGTTGTATGAATTTTCAAGTTATATAAAGTTGCTTTATTACAGACTGTTTGTATATGCTTTTGTTGTAGGTGATTATACATTTGAAGATATGTTTAAAACTGGATACAAAAAGTATCATCAGTTTGGGCCTTTAGTGAGAGAAGAGATAGTTCCTAATGTTACAGTATTATGGGTTTTCGATCCTGAAGATATTGAGAAAGTCTTCAGAAGCGAAGGCAAATACCCTACACGCAGGAGTCACCTGGCTTTGGAGAAGTACAGAAAAGACAGACCACATGTATATAAGACTGGAGGATTATTACCTACGTAAGTTTCAGTAACTGTTCTATAATCCAATAAAATAAAAATATATATTTTTGAAAGTAAATAAAAAAGCCTTATCTACTAGGAGTCGCACTTTCTTGGATACACAAATGCAGAGGATTTTCCTCACAATTACTATCTGTTCCACATTACCTACCCAGGTAATGTACCTTATATATCATAGAATTCCAATGACAAATGCTTGCATGAGATCAAGTATAAATGATTGAAACTTTTCTTAAACAACGAAATATATAATTTAAGTTAATTGATGGAAATTAATCTTTCTTTCATACTACCCGTGTATAGGCTAAGGTTTTGGATAGATAGTCAAACTGAAAAATTCAATGCCATGGCCAGGATTTGAACCACAGATCTCCTGGTTTCCATCCAATCGCTCTTACCCATTGAGCTACCATGGCCAACGGTAGCGGTTGAAATCTGTCATAGCATTGAACTTTACAGTTTGAATCTATCTATCCAAAATATATCAGTTATGACAGGTTTATATACTTCTGAATACTAAAATACATTATTGGTTTCTTACCTAAAGAGCTGTAAGGTAGAAGTTTGAACTAATAATGGTCCAAACTATAAAGCCTGGGCCTTAAAGTACTTACAGCACAGTAAGTTGCCGTTAAGGTAGTTTCTCATGTGTTTATGAGAACTCCAAGTGGTTTACCAGGAAAAGCCATGAGTAAGTTGGAGAAGTTAGTGTTATGCTGGCATGTTGGCCATGGTAATCCAATGATTAAGAGCAGCCAAACAGAGACCAGAAAATCTGTGGTTCAAATCCCACCTATGGCATTGAATTTTTCAGTCTGACTCTACCTTTCCATACTGCGTACTATACACGGCTAGTGTAAAAGAACAAATAATTTCCAGTAAAATTATCTTTAATGATGAAACTGAAAGAAAGAAACGTATGTAAGGCTTGTATAAAAGTCATTTTAATACTATAAAAAAGTATGAAATAGTGAGATTTGAGTGCATTAAGAATTTAAAAGCTGTTAAAATAAATGCATACAGAGAGAACATGGGAGTGAAAACATTTCAGTGGAACAGCTTGAGGATTAATAAATGAAGCTATAAGATAGTTTCCTTAGAAATATAAGTTAAATATAAATGTGCAGAAGTTACAGAATTAAGTTAGTGTGAGACCAGAACGAAGCCAGAGCGGGACTAGAGGGTGGCTGGAACCTAGCCAGAGCCAAGCTAGAGCAAAGTCAAAGTAAAGCCAGAGCAAAGCCAAAGTGGAGTCAGAGCAAGGCTAGAGTAAAGCCAAAGCAAAGACAAAGAGGAGCGGAGCGGGACCAGGGTGGTGCTGGAGCCTAGCCAGAGCGAGCCAGAGCCAGGTTACAGTGAATTCAGAGTGAAGTTAGAGTGAGATTAGAGTGAAGCCAGAGCAGAGCCAGAGCAGGACCGGGGTAGTGGCCGGAGCCTAGCCAGAGCCAAGCGAGAGTTAACTTACAGAATGAAGTTAGGCCAGAGCGAAGTCAGAGCAGGACCAAAGGTAGGCCAGAGCCTAGCCAGAGTCAAGCCAGAGCCAAGTTATAGTGAATTCAGAGTGAGTTTAGAGTGAAGCCAGAGTAAAGCCAGAGCAGGACCGAAGGTAGACCAGACTCAAGCCAGAGCCAAGTTAGAGTGAATTCAGAGGGACTTTAGAGCGAAGCCGGAGGGGTGACTGGAGCCTGGCCAGAGCCAAGCTGGAGTTAAGTTACAGCATGATGTTAGTGGGAGGCCAGAGCAAAACCGGAGTGGGGCCGTAACCAGCCAGAGCCAAGCCAGAGTTAAGTTAAAGAATGAAGTTAGTGAGGCCAGAGCAAAGCCAGAGCAGGACCAGAGGTAGGCCGAAGCCTAGCCAGACCAAGCCAGAGCCAAGTTAGAGTGAATTTAGAGTGAAGTTAAAGTGAGGTTAGAGTGAAGCTGGAGCGAAGCCAGAGCCAAGCCAGAGTTGGGTTGGAGAAGAGATTAGAGTTGAGACCAGATTGAAGCCAGAGCAGAACCGGAGTGGATGTCAGAGCCTAGCCAGAGCAAAGCTAGAGCCAAGCTAAACTTAAATAAAAGAAAAAAGTTAGAGTGAGGCCACAATAAAGCCAGAGTCAAGTTAGATGGAGGTTAGTGTGAAGCCTGAGAGAAGCCATAGTGGAGCCAGTGCAAAGCCAAAATGAAATAAAATGTGTAGTGTTTAACGCCCGCTTTTACCACATATGGCACTGCAGGTGGGCAAAGCCAAAGCAGAGCCAGAGCAAAGCTGAAGCAAAGCCAAAGCAAAGTATAATTTCACATGTTATTTCACATGAAAGTGGTAAAAAGGAAGCCTTTGGAAATTATGGAATAATTTGAGCTATATCAGCAATTGGTTTTTCAATATCTTGAACTTCTTTGAACAGTATTACCAGCTGTAGTTTTAATTTTTATTTTTATTACCGGTAAAGTGAAAGGAAAATTATAGTCAAGTAAAATACTGTTTTTGAAAGGGCATTGACGACCATGGAGTTGAGCACCCTTATATAAGACATCACCACTGGTATGATTTGCATAAAGAATAAACATTTTCCAAACATCAGCAGAGAGGAGGTGTATTAGTTCAATCTTGCTCTTCTGTCAGGTTGAATGAAAGCAAATTAACACAATCTGCTGTATGTTTATCTTTACTTTTGGGGAAAACTGTTTAACATGAATTTTTACTTGTTTAGTAGAATTATGCTAATATTAAAGTTATGGACTACACCTGGGCATGGTTTGTATAGAGCAGAGTAAATGCAAAGAGTTATCCTGCAAATTCACTGTTATGAAACTATACAGAACCTACAAGACATGTCACTCAGTATACGGTGATGGCAAGTAGTTCTTAAATTAGCATCTTCCAACATTGCCATACCAGACGATGAATAAAATGGGTGAAATGATGCTCAAATGAGGCCTGGTTCCATTGAGCCTAGAATTAATTGACGTTCATCTTTTAGGATGAGGGAAAACACCAGTAAAACCCTTATCCAGATAATTCACCCCAACTGAGATTGAAAACTCGGGAGCTCGTGAACATTAGGTAGACATACTACCTTCTACCCTATTGAGGGGATTGTGCATTCAAGGTTGCATTTAAACAAGACTCTTACATGACTATTAAGATGATGTGTTGTATATATTGCAATGCCAGTGACATGGTAAAATTTCATTTATATCTAATAACTGAATAACACAGTGTGTAATCTGCATATGCAATAATGTATGTTAAAATAAATTTAAATAAACACCATAGTCATGGTTTTTTCCAGAATTTGCTGGGTAACTTTATGGAATTATTGGGGAACATTTGAGGGGGAACATTATGGCCCCAGATAGCATGATTTTCTACAATAATTACTAATACCATCTCAATGAAATAAGTAAGCAGTTGCTGCATTCCAGTGCACATTATGAGGCTCTGTGGTAATGTAAGGAGTTCTAGAGCCAGTTACGCCACATCCAAAGTTCCTTCTGCTTTTATCTTTATTTTATTTTTTTCTTCAAATTGTTGATTGTGAAGGACATGGAACCTTGATATTACTGTTACTGTTAGATGTAATCATGTAGATCAAATGAGTGATTTTGAACAGGGACGTACAACATAGATACTGTGTTCTAAAAAGACACATGATATGTAATCAGAATCCTTGACAGAGGTGACTTCAAAAGTGGCAATACCATGTCCTTGTTGTAATTCTCTATTGTGCTTTTAAAATGAAAGAATGTGTTATTAGCTCTGGAGAGGAAATAACTAATCATAAAGGTGTATCCCATTCCTGCTTAAACTTTGACTTCTAGAAAACATAGAAAAGTGAGTTTTGCCCTACAGGAACGGCTAACTGTAAGCATTCCTATTTGTAAACTCTGATTTTCTGAAATATTTTTATTTTGAGAAGCACCAATGAACCATGAGATTTCTAGCACATTCTATACATTAGGGAAGATTGAAATACACCTATGAAGCTGCATGTTGTCACTGGCTGAAATAATTTGGTTTAACATCATCGACTATAGTGAAATATTGCTGCATTCAATTCCTTCTTTAAATAACATTATTTTTTATTTTTATGTTTAAGACAAAAGGCCATGCATATGTGAGGAACAATGTTAATTTTAATATCTAAATAACTGAAACTAAAAATAACATGAGGTTAAGAACATGGTGTTCACTAAGCAATGTTTAAATGTATTGATCTGTTTGCACTCTGTTTGGACAATGTGGTTATAATGACTGGACATCTTATTTTTTGAAGGTCACTGCAGCTATATTCAGTGCTTTTAACATTTAGAGGTTAATTAATGACAAACGTTGTATAACAGAAATGGCAGTAAATATTCCATTACATGGATATAAGAAATAAGCAGGTATTTTGAGGCACCTAAATGCAAAACCTACCAAGTCCACTTTTTTTACTTTTTGAGCTGTATACGTCATTGTGTAAGTGATGAAGAGATCTTTAGTTATACATTGACAAACTAGCAAAACCTGCCATTTTACACTAAGATCCAATGTTAAAGTTTGTTGTTAAAAGCAAAAACTGCCAAGTCTACAGGAGCCAATCATAACTCATAGATTCTCCTGATGAATATCTATGTAAATGTGAAAGCATTGATGAAATTGTTGAACATTTAATATTTAGATGTGATCTTCATTCCAAAAAGAGATATAACCTCATTCAACAACTTTCATATTATAATACAGATCTTCAAACACCGTTGTTTAATGTATTCAAAATGTTGCACTTCAGCCTTTAAACTATTTATTGACCAAATTTTTAAAACGTTATAACTATTATCATGTTCAGTTATTTTCATCTTTGTATTTGCGTTTTTGTAACTAGAACCCTAACATGCCTTATTGGTAAAATGGGTTACTTCATTTGGAGAATAAATAATAATAATCAGAACTCATGTTTTCACGTGACTTGTTACACCATATTCCCCATAGCTGTCACAGCTCTGGTTATTAGTGGTACGTGTAACATTAACTGTTCCTGATTTCACTGTCAAAATGTAAACGAACATTCAAAACATGGATGAGTGTTCATTCAACATTAGTCCAAGCAATCCAGGGCAAAGTAGGAAGTGAAAGAGAAACCCTAGAGGACACAAACATGAGGAAGAAATGAGAATAAAGTTTGAGTTTGTTTCTCTATTGCTTTGGAACTTCAGTCTCTAATGCTATACATTAGTAAGTATTGTTTACTTACTAATGTTCATTATATTATAGATATTCTGCTAAATTTTTACCAGTATATCCAAGCTGCACCCATGCTGGGAGTGTGTGCCTGTGAATGAAGCTGAAAAAACTTTCTCATATTTTGTTATACAATGACTAATTTTATAAAGGGAGTGTGTGCTCGACTTAAGAGTTTAAATAATATGTGAAACTGAAAAAACTTTCTTACACATTAATTTTTGTTATAATAATTTTATTTCCTTTAACTGCAATGGTCATATTGGCAGCTGTTCTCCTTTGGAACATATCAAAGGTGTTAACTCGGATTCGTTGGGTTTTTTAAATCATTAGATCACGCACACATTCACACTCATTCATACTTCCAGACTCTGGGGAAGATGAATTATCTTGTTTGGAGAAAAACACCCACCCCCACCACCAGGAATCGAACCTGGGACCCCTAGCACAGCAGGCAGGTGCTCCAACTGAGCTATGGGGCCAGCCATAATAATGTAAGATGTAAAAGTAGTAAAACTCTCAAAAAATGCATTATTAATATAGTAGATGAATATACATAGAAAATAAGGCTTTAAACCATAACTTACCGTTCTTGAATTGACAAACATCCTTATGTTTTAACCAAAATCTGCCAAGTCCAAAATTAATACCTTATTTGCTGCAAAAATAATAGTATTAAGTTTTTATTTTCAATTTTTATATTTTTAGATCTTTATCTCAGTATATGCATTAAATATGCACTGTTGCTGTAAATTGTAATGCAGAGATAACGTTTTCCTCTTTCCTGAACATTTTGTTAATTTGAACTTGGCTGATTTTGCATTTAAGCACTTCATATGGTGTATGCTTTTAAACAGTGCAACAATAACATGGTCACCACCATAAGCATTTTGGTTACATATATGTAGGTTTAAAACATTACAGTATCTTATGTTTTACATTTCTGTTCAGAATTCATTTGTATGGAAAGGTAGAGTCAGACTGAAAAATTCAATGTCATAGCCGGGATTTGAACCATGGATCTTCTGCTTGCCGTCCAGCCACTCTGCCATTGAGCTACTATGGCCAACGTGCCGATATGACATTAAATTCTCCAACTGACTCGTGTTTTTCCCAGTAAACTACTTAGGAAATCTCATAAACACATGAGACAAGTACGTTAATGGTGATTTACAACATGTAAGTACTTTAAGGTCCGGGCTTTATAGTTAACCACTATTAGGTCAATTAATGGAAATGAATTGTTCTTTCACACTGACTATCAAACAGTCTATTGTCTGCTCTCTCTTGCTCTTGAATCCAAATTCAAATTACTAAAAGGAGTGATAAACCAAAATAAAATGACAACATGAGAGAAAATATTTGTTTAGAAAAATAAGGACCGAGTAATGAACTTTGAAATCCCACCAGTAGATAATTTGACAAAGTTCATAGTTCCACCACCAGAGAGAAGATAGCAGACATTAACAGACAGTTGGACAGAGGTTGAAAATGGAGGTGCTGGCTTCCGAAACAAGTCCCACGATAATATAAGAATGTAAGTGACAAAGGTGTCAAAAAACCGACTGAAATTTTTTTTTCAATTAATTTTGATGTCACGGTTACTAAATTCTTCTAATCACGCATAGCTATACTTGCTTACTTGTGGTACTATACTTTAAATATATAAAATGCTAATATAATTAGTACTACTATATGTTACATCACATTTTCATAAGTTCACTAGCCTGAATATTGCATTTCTAACCACTTTTGTATGGAATAGGTTCCTTTTATTTAAGACAATTTTTTAACTTTTTAACAAATGTGTTTTGTGCGAGTTCTTTCACATCTGATGGAAGTTTCTTATATAATTTTGACTGTTGATAACGATGACTGTTTATGGTCTTGCTCAGTCTGCTGTTTTGATCTTTTTGACCTTCTCTAACATGTATGATAGTGATAATAAATAAATGGAATACTAGAATGCAGATAAATTACAAATTTCTCTTTAACTCTCATCTGGTAACCTTTTATTCAAATTTAGTACTTTCCAAGCAAAATAGAAATTTCATAAATGTTTAAGATACTACTGTGCTAATGAGATAATATGTTCTATATATGTGATAATTTTTCAGAAATGGACCTGAGTGGGCAAGACTAAGGACAGAATTCCAGAGAGGTTTAAGCCGACCACAGAAAGTGAGAGAGTATTTACCAGCTTCTGATAAAGTAATGCAGGAATTCACTACATTACTTGCATTGGAGGTGGATAAAGTAGTGGATTTACTACCTGTGATCTCAAGACTTTTTCTTGAATGTAAGACTTCTAATTATTTTAAACTAATAACCAGTAATGGGATGACACCACTATTTCTCAGTACTCAATGCCAATACTAATTTTTCAACACCAATATTTGATAGTTTAAAAAACACTGTAAAGGGGATAGCTTGACATTTAATTATATTCTTATTAATTGTTTGGTTTTGTTCATTTTCAGTATAACTTCAGTGAAATTTTGCATTACAGCACCTTTCAGTTCCTTAGTGATATTGTAATGGTTTAATGAAATACCTTTATGAACTCTATCATATCAGATGTGGTGAAATCTAGGCTTTATGATGGCCAGGCAAGTACCAGCAGTACAGGAAAACTAAACCAATTCATTACCCAGGAAAGGCTTTATTAAAATATACAGATACTGCAAGCTATAATGAATAGGCCCCCCCCCAACCTATTGAAATGATCATGTATCTTGAATTGCATGTTCTTTCAAGAGAGAAACAAACCTATTTTGCAACATGCTCAGATACCAGTGCTGATTCAGAAAACCATTGAAAAGAATGGCCCAAACAAGCATATATGTTAACAGCTGCCTATATGTGCTAGAAGTGTTAACAGCAGTTGACTTCAAGAAGGCATTTGACTCAACAGGAGAAAGCTGATCAAGAAAATATAACGACATTCGGCAAGAGAGACCCACTAGCGAGAATAATTGAAGCCTGTCTATAGAGGAACATAATCCGAATACACAATAATATAGAAATCACTGAAGAAATAGTATAGACAAACAGTCATGCAAGAGGATCCCATGAGTCCAACACTTTTTAACATTTATACAGCAGATGTGAACAGAATAGTAGAGGAAGGATCGAAAACAGAGGTGATCCTATACATGGACAACATGGTGATTGGAGCAGCAGAGGAGGATGTGCAAAGGGTAGTACAGACTGGAGACCTGGGCATAGGAAAACACCCTACAGATAAACAATAAAAAGGCAGTACAAATGACCTTCAGAAAAAGGGAGAAGTCAACGCCCAATGACAACATAACATTACAGAAGTAGCCGCTGCACAACGTAGGAAATCATAAATATCTGGGAATAACACCACAGACAACAATGGTGTCCTTTGGTATACACATCCAGAAGAGAGCAGCAGCAGTAATCAGGGCCTCATATAACATTCCAAACATTGCAAACTTATCAACTTGCACAGCGATGAGACTATTCAAGATGGCAGTAATAACATATGGAATTGAGATCATGTGGGAAAAGCTGAAGATCGGAAACCTGATCAGAATAGAAAGAAAAAAAAGCAGTGTTTGTGAAGAGGATTACCTGAGTTGCAAAAACAGTGCCATCCCAGATGGTATATGAAATGAACAAGACATACTTCATAGAAGACATACAAGCACAATTCTACCTCCAAACAACAGAAGCAAGCAGGGCCCTAGAAAACATCAGGGAAAGGAAGAAAAGTGAGATCGACCTCGACTTCTACACCTCACCAGCAATGATGGACAACAAATGGACTAGAGAGTGCAACACTCAGTGCCACGTCACAATACAACTCTCCATACACAGATTTCACGACAAGATATGTGTAAACAAGAAGTTCCACAAGCCAGACAAAGACAGCAAGTGTATATTGTGCGGGTATAAGTGTGGTAGATATCACATCATAACATGCATGAAACGAACCAGGACAATTACAGACTATAGCAAAGACTGAAATGTGAATATAATCTAATGCTCAAATTTGAATGTATATTTCTCTATTATAATTACTTGTTTTACTATTTACAGTACTTATGCTTGTTACTTTCAATGTACATATGGGAAGCCTAAATAGCGATGAATTTCATCCCAATTCAAGAACCTCTAAACTAATTGAATCAGCATTGATCACCAACAGCAACATTTTGGATCTGGACAACAGTTCACAGCTGTGGCAATATTTTGAAACAAGGAAATACAAGAAACTTAGGAAAGCTCAAGAATACATGGAAATGTAAGTATCTAGCTCATGGCTATAATTACATAACTTACAATTTTAGAACCCTTTAAGGTAATATATGAAATTGTATCTAACTGTTGTTTGCATGCAGTTTTTTTGGATTTGTGTGAAAACTAAGCATAATACTTTCCCTGCTTTCTTTTTCACTCAGGAAAACAGTCCTGTTTTCACTTCATTAGTCATTTGTAACAAGATTTGATGTATTTTTGTAATATATGATCCACTAGTTCATTTCTTGAAATATCCTGTACTATTATAACCTGAAGCATGTTAGATAGATATTGCTCTATCCATATGGTTGTATATTTCTTGTATATTTCACAGTAATACATTGTAATTGATATAAATACAATGATCAAATAAATAAACAAAATAGTCATATACTGCATAAGATAATAAAGAAAGTAATATAATAAAAGATTAATCACTTATAGCTACATCAGAGTATAAAGCTATTTGTGAAATATTCCTTTTAAAACCATTCTTGAAAAAATCTAAGCTGGATTTAAATGCAATAAGGTTTCATATATTTTAACAGTATTAGAAAAGCAGTCATCTGTTTTCATACTGGAATGTAAAACTCCATTTTTGCATTCCTTAGTGGAGGTTTACTGAGTTTTTCAATTATTTCTTGTAAACTGTGTATGAACATTCCTATTGTTTTGAAAAGTACATCTATTTTTCTTTGTGAGTAGATCATGAAGATAATGTAATCTACAATGACAAAATATAAATGAATGCTTTGAAATGTTAAACAGAGATTCAAACTTGCAGTACTGGAAAAAGCAGTTTGGTATAGATATATTGAAGATATCTTTGCAATAGTTTCTAATAAACATTTAGTTGGTGCATTAAAATTCGTTCTGCAAGAAAGGGCTGCCAAATTCACAATAGAAAAAGAAATAAATTGACAACTCTCTTTCTTTAATCTAAATATTACCAGGTATAACACAAAAATAAAATTTGGAATTTACAAGAAGTCAACACATTCAGAAAATTACATTAAAAAATAGCTACAACCCAATTATACATAAAACATTCAATAATAAACAGTCTTACAAACAGACTATTCAACATACTCATGGATAAAGCAGAATACTTTAGAAACAAAAGGCCATACTTCACACAGCAGAAGAAAATAGATACAACATTTATATGCATTTATATGTACCCAAAAACATTTAATAAATTCAAATTTAAGCATAGGATAAATAAATTGTTATTTAAGGAACAAAATATCATCTTGGCACCTACTAATACTTACTCTAATGCATACTCAGTTTTAAGATTGCTAAATTCAAAACCAAAATATGAAAACCCATCATTTAACAGATCTGGAATAACTAAGTTCTAAGAATTGTGAAAAATGCTACATAGGTCAAACTAAAAGGAATTCTAAAAACCAGAGTCAAAGAGCACTTTAGAAACATCAAAATGAAACAAGATAAGTCAGCAGTAGCAATAGTGATTCTTCGTGACAGTGATTCAAGTCCAAAATTACTAAAAGGTGTGATAAACCAAAATAACTGACAACATGGGAGAACATATTCATATGGAAAAGTAAGCACTGAGTAATGAACTAAATCCAACCAGACAATTTGACAAAGAAGTTCAGTCCCGCCGCCATAGAGAAGATAACAGACGACAACAGACGATGGAGAGAGGTTGAGAATAGAAGCAATGGCTTCCGAAACTAGTCCATCGATAATATAAAAATGTAGTTGACGAAGTGTCAATAAACCGACTAGAAATAGTTTTTTCAGTGCTGTCTTTTGTTAACTCAGTTTCACATCTATAGCAAACAAATTTGTAATTTAAGTGAGGTATCCCTATCTTATGTTAAGGATGTAAGTTTGGATTTGCCTCCAACTTCTGTTTACAAAGCATGCCATAATGCTCAATATTTAGCATCTACACATTTAATTTCGTACACAGGTTGCATCGTCCCGTGCAGTCATCAGGTGTTCAGTATACTATTACTTTAAAAATTAGAGGATGGAGGGAGAGCAAGCAAAGCAGGAAACACAAGTTGAAAATACAGCTCCCAAAAATTCGAACCTCACGGCAACTTGGTGTGGCCTACCGAGGGACCTAAAACCATTCTAACTGGCTGCGGAGAGTTTCCCCTCTCCGCAGACCTCGGTGCTCGTTGCTGTCTACCACTACGATAGAGAGCCGCGGATGAAACTATGCAACTTTTTAGAACTACTTTAAAGAATTTTCCTACCCATGTTAAAGGAAATGCTGAAACTGGCCACCGCTGTTGACAATAACAATACATGTTTGATGCCTGTTTAGGAAACAATCGCCATAGTTCACCTTGTCAAATGCTTCCAATTTCCTGGCAAATATTTTGTTTCAGTTCTTCCAGGGTGTGTGGGCTTGTCTTGTACATTTTATGCTTTGTTACCTCAGAGATATAAATACCCGACGATCAGATCGGGGGACCGAGGAGGGCACAAATCTCTGCTAATAATTCTGTCCTGAAGCACATTTTCAATTGTTCTCATCGAACAATTGACTGTGTGAGTTGTTCCAGACTCTAGTTGGAAAAAAAAGGCAAAATCACTCTCTGCTAATTATCAGCAACAGAAAAAGGGACAAAATTGTGTTCACGTATATACGGGCATCAACCAATCACTTGGGAAAAAAGAGCTTATAACTCTCCGCTAATGTAGAAATGACTGCATATCTCAACATGAACTACGGCGAGTGATGGATAGCTTCCTAAAGAGGTGTCAAACATGAATGAACAACGATAGCCAGTTTCAGTATCTCCTTTAATAACATGGGTAGGTAAAAGCCTTTAAATGTAGTTTTAAAAATGTTGCATGGTTTCATCCGCGTCTTTCTATGATAGCCACTGACAGCAACGAGGCACGGACACGCAAAACAGCACGCAGGTGGTTAGGATGTTTATGGGTCTCTTGGTACCTAAATACAGTTTGCCACAGTAAAGAAAGTCCCAGGGGAATGAGGCGCAAGGGGGGATTAGACACTGTTCCGCTACCCTGCCTGGTAGGTTTGACATTCAGGTCAGTCAGTAATAGTCCGTTCAAAAACATTCTGACTACTACTTTTGTGAATAAATCCTCTTGGCTTTAGTGTTCTGAGCGAATAGGTCACATGATCTTTTAACGGTTCTACTTCTGTCGGGGGTGC
The DNA here is from genome assembly GCA_030765055.1 of Mantis religiosa. NCBI lineage: Eukaryota > Metazoa > Arthropoda > Insecta > Mantodea > Mantidae > Mantis > Mantis religiosa. The sequence continues at coordinate 110,095,939 of CM060947.1, forward strand.
GTTCTGTCACACGCGTTCACTATCCTTGTCGCAATGTGTAAGGGTGGCACATTCCTGTCAGGGACTTCCTTTGCAGTACCTGTACGACGGAAGATTACCATAGTGAATTAACAACGTCGGTGACTAACCCAAAGACAAGACTGTGACGTCACAGTCCCCCACTCCTGCAGCGAAGATGAGCAATAGCCCTCTTCAATCGATTTGCGCAATAAAAATGGGAATTGGCGTTTTAATCTGTTGGTGTGATAAACACTCTCTGCCCAGCATTAGAGGACTGCGGTCTATATATTCTGTGGGTCGTTATTTTCCTACCAGCTTCTACATGAGGCCTCAGGTCTTCCATACGTGGAGGATGAAATTAGGCGTCGGGCTTCAAAATTATACGCTACTTTACGCAGACATAGAAGCGCCCTTGTTAGATCATTGGGAGATTTTGGCCCCACTAGACGCCGTTCCAGGCTGTTCCGGGTAACCCGCATGGCTTGCGGGCACCCGAGATAACCCAGGAGCTAATCCTAACAGCAGCTAAAGCTGAGCTCCACATAATTCTTCTAAGCTGTTTGGCATCAAAATGTGTCCAACCAAATAATAAACAAGCTTTAAAAAACGTAGAGTGAGAATGAAACATTCAATGCCATAGCCGGGATTTGAACCACGGATCTTCTGGTTTCCGTCCAGCCACTCTACCATTGAGCTAATATGGCCAACGTACCGATATGACATTAAATTCTCCAACTGACTCGTATTTACCCGGTAAACCACTTAGGAGTTCTCATAAACACATGAGACAACTACCTTAATGGTGACTTACTACATGTAAGTACTTTAAGGCCCGGGCTTTATAGTTAACCATTATTAGGTCAATTATTGGAAATTAATTGTTCTTTCACACTGGCCGTATGTAGACTAAATTGTGGAAACGTAGAGTCAGAATGAAACATTCAATGCCATAGCCGGGATTTGAACCACGGATCTTCTGGTTTCCGTCCAGCCGCACTACCATTGAGCTAATATGGCCAACGTACCGATATGACATTAAATTCTCCAACTGACTCGTATTTTCCCGGTAAACCACTTAGGAGTTCTCATAAACACATGAGACAACTGCCTTAATGGTGACTTACTACATGTAAGTACTTTAAGGCCCGGGCTTTATAGTTAACCACTATTAGGTCAATTATTGGAAATTAATTGTTCTTTCACACTGGCCGTATGTAGACTAAATAGTGGAAACGTAGAGTCAGAATGAAAAATTCAATGCCATAGCCGGGATTTGAACCACGGATCTTCTGGTTTCCGTCCAGCCACTCTACCATTGAGCTAATATGACTCTTACGTTGGCCATATTAGCTCAATGGTAGAGTGGCTGGACGGAAACCAGAAGATCCGTGGTTCAAATCCCGGCTATGGCATTGAATTTTTCATTCTGACTCTACGTTTCCACAATTTAGTCTACATACGGCCAGTGTGAAAGAACAATTAATTTCCAAGCTTTAAAAAATTAAAACACCAGGGTGCAAGGTATTGCATCCGTTTCCACAACCTGAAGGTACCAAATTGTAACCTCAAAAACAAAAGTCCACCTCAAAACCCACAACACATCCTATAAAACCCCAAACAATGAAACCTTATCTGCAGTAAAACCCTTAACGGGTGGGCACGCAGCAAAAATGTTTTGGCTTTATACAGCCAGCCCTAGTGGATCTGTTTACTACGAAATGAGTGTGTGAGGGAGAATTTGAGTCACCCATGTTGCCTGATATAATGCTCGTTGCAGTAAATGCAGTGATAGATATCAATATGCTAGTGAGCTATGTGACAACACTTGCTTATTTTAAACAAACCTAGCATCCTTGTCATACTCGGAAGGCTAGCATAAACACCTTGCGGACAGCGAAAGTGATTGCATTACACATTCCTTTGCCTTCTTGTGATGTGTGTACATAGGTTGAATTAATACAGAAAGTCGCTTATGTTACCATTCTTGCTTTAAATAGACTGGGTCAGCGTTAGGCATAAAGTTCTAGCTAATGAAAAATCAAACGAGATATTGTGCAGTTGTAAAAAGAAGTGAAAAAGCAATCACTGCCGCATATTATAACGTACTTTTGATGAAAAAAAAGTTTGGCCCACGCACCAAATCTTAAATCCATGCTCAAGAAATCTCCACACTTTTGATGAATTAGGAGACAGCATCCGTTGTCTCAATTTCAGAAATTCATTGAGGTTTCAATAACGTGTTCAACCTTACCAGTTTTGCGCACACGCGGAGGAGCATAATTTCAAACATCATTTACTATAACTACTAAATGGAAGCGTAATATTAACATCTAGAGGAGGAACAGCAAGTCGCTCTGCCGCTGATAGTCGATTCGTATAGTAGTGCGAAATTCGTAATGGTATTTGTGTGAACGAAAGGTTCGCTTACATTGCCTTTAATTAATTATATGCAAAGATGGTCTCTCTGTGATTTAAAACTCGAGCCCAACCTTAGTTTGATTTTTGCTTCTATTGGCTTTGCACTTTGAATATTAAATAACAAGCAATCTTCAGGGAAAAGCAACGTAATATATCAGTATAATTCTTGCTTCAATTGTTGGACTTTAGAAGTCTTATCACATAGGACAAAATGTCAGTTATTGCTTTTCCTTTACAAATTGCTTCATAATATGATTGATGACCCTAACCTAAGACAATAAGTTTTTACGTTCCAAATGTTGCACCTAATAAATTTCGTAATATTTTTCTTCCTCAGAAGGTTAACACTGATTCTTATAAATATTCACCTATGCATAGAATGCAGTCATTTATACAATAAATTACATCCCTTAAACATTGTCTGCCTCACGTTCAAGAGGTCCCGAGTTCGAATCTCGGTCAGGGTGAGTTACCTAGATAAGGTTTTTTCCTGGGTTTTCCCGTATCCTTCCCGACGAATGTCGGGTAACTCTAAGCTCCATGGACCCTGGACCCTGGACTCATTTGAGCATCATTTCATCCAATTTATTCACCGTCCGATATAAATTAACGTTGGGGCGGACGTAAATTAAAAAAAAAAGAATCCTTAAACATTGATATATTTAGTATGAAAATCAGGAACTTTGCTTTATCCTGTGATTATTTATTACCAAAAGTAGAATGATTGACTTACTGTACATGTAAACCAATGTTACCAACTTTTTGTTTGTGTGTTTTTGTTTTGTTATCATTTATTCTGTAATTAATTTTGTGTTTTGATACATTTTGTTCATATTGTAACTTTATAGTGAACATTGTAATTGGGGAAACCTGTAAAATTCACATTAAATAAATAAAGTTAAATGCATGTGGAGGCGGGCAGTACTGCAGACTCCAGCGAATCCTAAACTTGCCTCTCCTACCAGCGCTGCCGAATGTGGTACACACATTTCACGCACCTGAACTGAGAACATTATCTCATTAATTACACATGAAAAATAATGGAAAATGACAGATGCCGATCTCATAAGAAATAATTTTATTTTTTGATCATGGCCCTACAAATATCCTGTCTGTACCTATACAATACCTACGATGCACGTTTTATCCTTCATATTGTTATGGTTACCCAACATCCATCCATTCAACAAATAAGCCTGAGAAACAATAATATTCCTTCCTGACAACACTTATCTCAAGCATAAAACAGTGCACCTACTACACGCAGTTTGAAACAGACGAGTTAATGTTCAGTTCCTTTATTTTGTTAAAGTGAACGACATCGTTAAGTCGTGAGTCGAATTCGAGCTGAAATATTGTTAATATTACATTAAATTATTATCATCATCGTCGTCATCGTCATACACATTTTCTCCAGTGTTTGTGATCCGAATGCGTGAGCATGTCTCTCGAAGCTGGGTCAAGAGATTTTTCGATCAATAAACGTGAAGTGATTCATTCTCGGGGCAGACAATCTTATTTTATGTGAACAAGTTTTTACGAATGCTCTCCAATCCAGGATATGAATGAGGCTGTAGAAGCTTGTGTAGGTAGTGTACATACAATGTTACGCATTTGTATGGAAGCAGCTTCATTCTTAGAAAAAGGGAGCTTGCGTTTATTTCAATCTCCGGGAAGGACCGACGAAGTTGGAAAGCGAGTTACTGATTGGAAACCGTGCTTGCTGTTCCACTGATGTGATGTGTGGCAAGATAAGATTTTAATATTTTAGGAATATTTAATGAGTTGTTTAACTACGGGAAAAATAGGCAGAACCTTTGCTGGCGTGTAAAAGTGTCATGTACAGATCCTCTGCCGGTACACGCACTACGCTTGGCAACAGCGCTCTACTTGAGCATTGGCCAGCGTTCATATGCCTTTAACTTTTGCGAGTGGTATATTCCTCCTGACCTAAGAATGGGTCTGAACAAAAACGTGCAGATAATTCCATGTTCGACATCTCAAGACACGTGAAGTTTTCTCGCTTTCCACGGTTAATTCCAGGAGTTGAAGAAATGAGCTTCCTTTCAATTTAGTAATTTTTGTTTAATGTCCTCCAATCTTAAGTTATATCGGACGATAAATGAACCCAGGTTTGCAATGAGCCCAGGGTTTAAGAGCATACCTCTCCGGCATTCATATTTCAGTATAAGGGGAGGGGAAACTCCGGAAAAAACCTCATCCGATGACTCGCCTTGAGCGAGATTCGAACTCGGCACCTGTTGAATGTGAGGCAGACACGCTACCATCTACGCCACAGATGTGGGCTTTGTAATATTAAACACGTGCCATCTTATATTGTACCAGCACAAGATTAAAGAAGTACATGACCCTATATTTGGTAAACAAACTAATTGTACTATTGTGGTAATTCTAGATATCTAATGCATTTTATTACTACTACTTACCGCAAAAAGCACGTTACCGAAAGAAAGGGTCTCTTGCTTAAGAAAAACCTAAGCAATTTGAAGCTTACAAAAACAGTCCATTTCCTAAACCACGTCATGGAAGATTCTATTCCTTTTCGGAATTTCTAGGGTTAGCGGCTCCTTCGGTTCCTTCCTGGAATTGAAAAAGCATTCGCACACATCTTGTTGCTCCTAGTATTAATTTAATGATGCCATTAATAGTAATGTATCATCGTCTCAAATAAAGAACTCAGTGCATTCAAAGCTATCATTTTTACACGTTATGGGCTGATTTGTTATTCCACTGTTTAATTATTGTTCTAATATATTGCGCATTAGCTATGATCACGATATGAACAATACGTACTATATTAATGTGATTATTGCTTCACTCCAGTAAACGCCGAGGGAATACAAATGACTGCACAGCCATGATGGATCAATAGAAGCAAATTATTTAAACTGTGCTTAAATATAATGACTATTACCATATTACACTTAATTTAACGTCTAAATGATTTGAAATAATAAAATGGATGGTAATGCAGTAAAGAAATATTCCTTGAAAGGTGTGTTGCGGCCAAGACATGTGCTGGCTAACACCAGGACCCATTCTTGGGCTGCAGTGTGTATACTTGATACATTTACGTTTAATATGTTTAATCTATGGTTAATACTTATTCTATTCAACTGATTATTCTCGCAATTATGTGCCATTGCTCCATAGATAGACGTTCGTAATACCTGCGCTTCCAAGCAAAATGCTGCGATTATTACATTACAGTTCTGTGAAAATTCTTTCTATAATTCCCAGTGTTACACAAGGACTTCTGTTTTGTATTCTAGCTGATAACGGAACTGGCGTTTGATGATTCGGTGCACGATCTTCCCAGATACTTAACATAGCTTCACTGCCGACGCTTGATCTATTACTTTAATGTAATGAAATTGCTCCGTCGCCAGCTTGTCGATACTTCTTTATTCTGCCGGTTTTCGCATCACTTCATCACTCGTGCCCTGGGCCATAACTGCTTTAACAGTACAACACCTCTTAAATGTTCTTTCTTAAAACCGTAAACTTATAACTCGATTATAATGAAAGAGTATGAAAAACGTTCTCCAAAAATCTAATTAGGAAGGGAAATATATGATAAAATGGATGGAGAAGGATGTGCATAGTCTAGAATTGGAATTATAGATTTAAAACACCTAAATTTGTATTATAAAATTAATTTATAACATTAAATTGTCTTAACTTAGAGTCAGGCTATTAGAGCACAGAGTTCTTAGCAAAACATACCCCGATATTTGAATCTTTACTTTACAGAATCATCTGAAATTTTAAATTACAACACAGTTTAGTTTAACCTCAAGCCGCCACTACAGCGGATTTTTACGGATATGGTCAATAAGACTATTTTTAAATTATTTAAGAGAGGTGGAGAGTGGTGTATTATGAGGGCTGGAAATTGTCAACTGCTATAATATCTGGTACTTACACTACAAGTAGCAGGCAATACCTTCACTAAGCATATATGTAGAGATAAGATGCTCGGCGGCGATAAAGGCTATAAGGAAGATCCAGAAACTCTTTATGGTACAGCACTAAGACTTTCCCACAACAAAATAGCTCCAATCGCGTGCTACGCGATCAGCAAAATATGGGCACACCTAACAGCTGCGAACTTGAGACTCGAGGCAATGAAAGCAGGCTTCCTCAAGATAGCCCTCCAAATATCTAAATCAACCAGATCGATAACATACTAGCGGACATAGAACTATGCCCTTCAGTTACACCTGCGTATGAAGAACACGTCTGAATGAGGGAATAAAATGCAGGAAACATAGATCCGAATTTCAAACACCAGTCGTGAGCACCGAAGAATGGAAGAAGCTTAACTACGAGCTATGTGACATGTCTACACGAGAACCACGGCACATGGATTCCATCACAATATCTGTGGAGAAACCATTTGGCATCGGAAATATGTAGCTGCACTCCTTATGGTTAGTTTTGTGAACAATATCGCACACTCACATGCCAGTCAAGGAGTCACTGATGGTTTATGCAATAGAGTACACTACTTGACGATAGAGCTAAGCTACAGAATGAAGTTAGAGTGAGGCCAGAGCAGAGCCTGTCAGAGCGGAACCGGAGTGGTGACCGGAGCCTAGCCAGAGCTAAGTTACAGAATGAAGTTAGAGTGAGGCCAGAGCGAGACCGGAGGTAGGCCGGAACCTAGCCAATGCCAGGCCATTGCCAAGTTAGAGTGAATTTAAAGTGAGGTTGGAGTAAAGCCTGAGCGAAGGCAGAGCCAAGCCAGAGCGGGACCGAAGTGATGACTGAATCTTAGCCAGAGCAAAGTCAGAGCAAGTCACAGTTAAGTTAAAGAATGAAGTAAGAGTGAGGCCAGAGGAAGCCAGAGCAGGACCAGAAGGAGGGCCGGAGCCTAGCCAAAGTCAAGCCAGAGCGGGATCGGAGTGATGACCGGATCTTAGCCAGAGCAAAGCCAGAGCTAAGTCACAGTTAAGTTAAAGAATGAAATAAGAGTGAGGCCAGAGCGGGACCGAAGTGATGACTGAATCTTAGCCAGAGCAAAGTCAGAGCAAGTCACAGTTAAGTTAAAGAATGAAATAAGAGTGAGGCCAGAGCGGGACCGAAGTGATGACTGAATCTTAGCCAGAGCAAAGTCAGAGCAAGTCACAGTTAAGTTAAAGAATGAAGTAAGAGTGAGGCCAGAGCGGGACCGAAGTGATGACTGAATCTTAGCCAGAGCAAAGTCAGAGCAAGTCACAGTTAAGTTAAAGAATGAAGTAAGAGTGAGGCCAGAGGAAGCCAGAGCAGGACCAGAAGGAGGGCCGGAGCCTAGCCAAAGTCAAGCCAGAGCGGGATCGGAGTGATGACCGGATCTTAGCCAGAGCAAAGCCAGAGCTAAGTCACAGTTAAGTTAAAGAATGAAATAAGAGTGAGGCCAGAGCGGGACCGGAGGTAGGCCGGAACCTAGCAAGGTCAAACCAGAGCCAAGCCATTGCCAAGTTAGAGTGAATTTAAAGTGAAGTTAAAATGAGGTTGGAGTAAAGCCGGAGCAAAGCCAGAGCCAAGCCAGAGCGGGACCGGAGTAGTGATCGGAGCCTAGTCAGAGCTAAGTCACAATTAAGTTAAAGAATGAAGTACCAGTGAGGCCAGAGCGAGACCGGAGGTAGGCCGGAACCTAGCCAAGGCCAAGCCATTGCCAAGTTAGTGAATTTAAAATAAAGTTAAAGTGAGGTTGGAGTAAAGCTGGAGCGAAGCCAGAGTCAAGCCAGAGCAGGACCAGAGAGGTGACCGGAGCCTAGCCAGAGCTAAGCTAAAGTTAAAGAATGAAGTAAGAGTGAGGCCAGAGGAAGCCAGAGCGGGACCGGAAGGAGGGCCGGAGCCTAGCCAAGGCCAAGCCATTGCCAAGTTAGTGAATTTAAAATAAAGTTAAAGTGAGGTTGGAGTAAAGCTGGAGCGAAGCCAGAGTCAAGCCAGAGCAGGACCAGAGAGGTGACCGGAGCCTAGCCAGAGCTAAGCTAAAGTTAAAGAATGAAGTAAGAGTGAGGCCAGAGGGAAGCCAGAGCGGGACCGGAAGGAGGGCCGGAGCCTAGCCAGAGCCAAGCCAGAGCCGAGATAGTGAGTTTAGAGTGTAGTTAGATTGAGGTTAGAGTGAAGCCGGAGAGAAGCCACAGTGGAAACAGAGCAAGACCAAGCAAAGCAAAGCGAAGCCAGAGCAGAGCCAAAGCAAAGCCAAAGTGGAGCCAGAGAAAAAACTAAAGTAAGGTCAAAGGGAAGTTAAAGTAAAAAACAGTTTTGGAAAGGGCACTGATGACCATGGGGTTGAGCACCTTAACTATAAATCATCTACTTGACGATCAATATAGCTCTGTATTAATCCATATATACATATTGTGTTCAGTAACTCTTATAATTAAATGACATATTTTGTTAATTAAAATGTATAAAGGAGGGAAGTGATGGAGGGAAGTATAAAGGAAGCAAAATGTGAACAAATCAAAGAAATATATAGGTTTTTAGAATGTTAGCTGTAATCTAGAGTAACAAATACAGTGATATGAGACTATGAAAACAATAAGGGAGAAATTGAAGGATGAGAGGGTTGAGAATTGATAAAATATTTAACCAGTAGAATATATATTGAAGAGAGCTTCATTATATGAATAACCCATATGCCTCATTTAGATCTAGTTAGATTTATTAACTGCAACTTGGCATTTTAGTTGGTTATAAAATTGTTACTATTTTGGTTAATATTTTTATATGGATGAAAGCATTAAAGTGAGAATAATTCAAGTCTGCTTTCTTAGTTGCTATTGTTACACAAGTCTTAAGAAATCTCATCTCTGTATTGCTTAGCTTTCCTATTCTGATTATAAGTTTAAAAATGTGTTTTAGTTAATTGATTGAAATTAATCATTTCTTCACACTAGCCGTATATAGGCTAAGGTTTTTGATACATAGTCAACATGAAAATTCCCGGCCATGGCATTGAATTTTTCATGTTGACTCTATTAAAAGGGTGTATTGTCATTTATAATGGTAATTTTTTATTCAATCTCAGCCTATAGTTATTGTAATTCAGAGCTAATAAAATTCATCTTTCATAACAGAAGATCACAAATATTCATGAACTTCAGGTGCAAACCTAGAGATGCAAGATTTGTGCTTGTTTAATTTAAGTTCATCCCATTTCAAATACTTTTGATAAACTTGTTTTTAAAATACTCATTTTTCAACAATGACAAAATTAATGATTGAGCTACCCCTGTGAAATTTTGTGTTTAAGCATTATATCTCATTTTACCTTTTACTAAAAGGTAAATTATAAATATGTATCTCCTAAGCCAATAAAGTAATTTTATTGTACAAATGCTATTTTATATTGTCATGTTTATAGAATATAAAGATTTGAGAGGATAAAAAATATTTATATAAAGTATGCAAAATTAATTAATTCATTACATTTTGAAAACATGTGCTTCAATGTTCTAGGATTGCCTTGGAGCTAATTTCTGAAAAAATGAGCAACAAAGGAAGTCCTAAGGATGAGTCAGAAGTAGAATGCCTGTTTGATTTCTTTCTCTCTTGCAAAGAAGTGGATTTCAGAGATACTGCTGGAATGATACTGGACTTACTTTTAGCTGGAATTGACACAGTAAGAAATAAGTTTTATAAAATATCTAGATTGAAGGATGATATCTAGGAATCTAAAAGATCATAAGAATCTTAAAAATGAACTGAATTTGCTCAAAGAAAAGAAACCAAGTATCTTAAATGTTTTAGGAAAATGTCATGTTATATAGTTATATTCACTACCTATTAAAAGGGTCACGCCATGGCTGAATCTTATCAGCAAGGTGGCCTGGGTTCAATCCCAGGTGACTGCAAAGTGGGATTTGAGGTAGACAACATGGCAGTGGGGTAGGATCTCCACTTTCCCCCACCACCTCATCTGCGGAGCACTGGTAGAATTAGATGGTGGTGGGGGGACATTAAACTCTACACACATTTCATTTTACTATCAAACGTTTCTGTTCAGCTATTACCCTCTATAACTGCTTACTATCACTAGAACACATTAAATTCAAAGTATTAACTTGAAAGAAGCGTAGGGACAGTGAAGCATAAATTAGTACAAAAGTGAATTGAGAATATATTGACACATTGCTTCACTCACACTGTTTATTCACAGGACATGTTTCAAGAGCCCTTGCTCATATCCTCAGCTGATACTCGATTAGTGTAAGTTGTAGTGGTTTCTTCTTTCTCCGTATTGTCAATAGATGGCATGAGGTACTTGTCAAAGATGTCCGGTGGTGGAGTTTCAAAATTCATGACTCTGACGATTTTTGTTAATGAAGATTTCTTCCCATATGGAAAGGTCTATGGGGTGATTAACGTATTTTATTAGAGATGTTTCCAGGTTGATGTCATGTCTAGTATTCAAAAAATGAAAAGCCACTGCTGATTTTTCTGTTTCACCATTTTTAATGTTTCTTATATGTTCTTTAGTTCTGATGTTAATATTTCTTTTTGTTTTTCCTATATAAATTTTAGGGCAAGTTTCACATTTGATCTCATAGATTCCTGGTTTTTCTTTGGTGGTGATTGAATTTTTGGGAGGGCCTTTTAACAAATTTCTGATATTAAACCTATTTTGAGGTGCAAGAGTTATGTTGTGTTTTGAGAAGATTTTTTGGAATTTGTTATAGGCTCATGGGTGGAAGGTGAATTTTTTAAACAGTTTTTTCTTTTTTTCTCCTGTAGGTTCTAGGGTGGTGGTTTCTTTTATTTTCTTAGCTTTGTTGAGTCTGTTAACTGTTTTGTCTACTAAATTTGGGTTGAAGCCGTTGGATATAGCTACTTTTTTTATGTGTAGGTATTCTTCTTGATAATCAAAAAAGAAATATTAACATCAGAACTAAAGAACATATAAGAAACATTAAATATGGTGAAACAGAGAAATCAGCAGTGGCTTTTCATTTTTTGAATACTAGACATGACATCAACTGGAAACATCTCTAATAAAATACGTTAATCACCCCATAGACCTTTCCGTATGGGAAGAAATCTTCATTAACAAAAATCGTCATAGTCATGAATTTTGAAACTCCACCACCGGACATCTTTGACAAGTACCTCATGCCATCTATTGACAATACGGAGAAAGAAGAAACCACTACAACTTACACTAAGAGTATCAGCTGAGGATAGGAGCAAGAGCTCTTGAAACATGTCCTGTGAATAAACAGCGTGAGTGAAGCAATGTGTCAATATATTCTCGATTCACTTTTGTACCACATTAAATTATTAAAGCTTATATACTTTTCAAAAATGGATGGGACAAATAAGAAAACAGTAATTTTAATGCACCATAGAAAATATCTTTAACTTGGAGATTCATGCAATTTTATTTACAGGATGAGTTTTCAACTTTAAGATATGCTCAAAAGTAATTATCCTTGTTTCTTGCAAATATTTCATTTCCAATTAAAGCATAAAATTTCAGAACATCTCTTAACATGCATAATCACACTTTTAGATTAGAAATGTGAAGTTTTATCTGAAATATGTAAATAATATATTAAAAAAATGCAGCACTTCTGTGTCATAGATGGTAGATATTCTTAAATCCTTAAATAGTTCTATCAAAATCAAAAGGGGAAAAAAGAGAAATTAAAGAAAAGGTGTATTAGGTGCACAACAATGAGACGTCCTCTCATACGGACATGCATAGGAACATATTAATCAAATGTACATCAAAAGTGATACTTCTCAACTGTAATTAGGTGTGCAAATATTGTGCAGTAACATTTAAATATATTCAAGTATGTAAGGTTTATCCAAACAATTTATTTTGCTACAGCCAGCTTATACAGTGTCACACATTTATTTTAAATCATTTAGTTAAATTTCCTTTAGCTCACTTGGATACTTTATGAAACTATATATTTTGAAATGATCTAAAATACTTTTATGATAAATCTTTCTCTTTACCCCATTATAACTAAATTTTTAAGGCTAAGATAACAATAATGGATAAAAAACAATCCCAACATTCTAAGACAGGCTTGCTTGCTTACTTACACTGGTTATTTCATCTAGTGGTATCCAATGTGTACACAAGTGAGTGGAGTGATTGCCTTGTCAGTCTTGCCAACTACCAATTGTTTTACTGCAGTGGTGGCTGGTATATTTATGTGATCCCATTACATAGGACAAACTTAAGAAGGAGGAAACATAGCTAGAGGATGAAATACATATTTGTGAGAGGTAGGAATGTTACTATTGTGAAATGATGGATACAAAGTAGCTGTAAAAGGAACAAAGTAAGAATTTATTTAAAACGCGTCAGGAAAATATCCCACTTGGTCACATGAGAAATGATGTAAAGAGATGTCGTGTTATGTTGTGTTCACATTCTGCACAGTTAACTATTGAGTCAGTAATGCATGTTTATGCAGTATATCCCCTCCCTGTGACATTAATTCCATGCTACCACATGATAAAAGTAATTCCTAATGAACATGACAATGTGTCTTAAGCCTTTATGGAGTACAAAATTGAATCGAGAATATATTGACACATTGCTTCACTCACACTGTTTATTCACAGGACATGTTTCAAGAGCTCTTGCTCCTATCCTCAGCTGATACTCGACTAGTGCAAGTTGTAGTGGTTTCTTCTTTCTCCGTATTGTCAATAGATGGCGTGATGTACTTGTCAAAGATGTCCGGTGGTGGAGTTTCAAAATTCATGACTCTATGACGATTTTTGTTAATGAAGATTTTTTCCCATACGGAAAGGTCTATGGGGTGATAAACGTATTTTATTAGAGATGTTTCCAAATTGATGTCATGTCTAGTATTCAAAAAATGAAAAGCCACTGCTGATTTTTCTGTTTCACCATTTTTAATGTTTCTCATATGTTCTTTAGTTCTGATGTTAATATATCTTTTTGTTTTTCCTATATAAATTTTAGGGCAAGTTTCACATTTGATCTCATAGATTCCTGGTTTTTCTTTGGTAGTGATTGAATTTTTGGGAGGGCCTTTTAACAAATTTCTGATATTAAACCTGTTTTGAGGTGCAAGAGTTATGTTGTGTTTTGAGAAGATTTTTTGGAATTTGTTATAGGCTGATGGGTGGAAGGTGAATCTTTTAAAAAGTTTTTTCTCTTTTTCTCCTGTAGGTTCTAGGGTGGTGGTTTCTTTTATTTTCTTAGCTTTGTTGAGTCTGTTAACAGTTTTGTCTATTAAATTTGGGTTGAAACCGTTGGATATAGCTACTTTTTTTATGTGTAGGTATTCTTCTTGATAATCTTCTCTGTTGGAGTCCTTTATGGAGTCCTTACACAGTGGTTGAAATAGACATGTAATGGAAAGTAACAAAGTACTATTTATTGACATTTTCTAGTACATGGATATAATCTTCATGGTAATAAGCAGGGCTGTAGTGGAGGGGGAATGTGGAGCAGTCCGCTTACTAATAATATTATTTTTACTTTTTTAATTTATTACCTTTCTTAATTTAACATTCAAGGTACTGCAAAAATACAAAATACATACATTCAAAATACATTCAAATAATGTTTGACTATTAACAGACCTCCAGTACATATGTGGAACCCAGAGGATTACATAAAAGAATGGATAAAAAGTTGTACGCATGCTGAGGACAAACAAAGCAGGAAGGCGAATCTGCAAGTGCAGAATTCTGATCGGTTCTCCAGCATCTGTAACATTTTTTAGGTGTGCGTCCCCCCACTTTTTCTGTTAGGAATACAGCACTGGTAATAAGCAACAAGTATATTTAACTAGACTTCTGTGGCATGTAGTATCACTTTGATATAGGCCATGTATATTGCAGTTATGACTGTAAAAGTTCAGCTTTAATACTCCATTTTAGTTAAGATTGTGGTTTTCAACATACATAATATTCATCTTCAACAAATAATTTAATATAAGTAATATTTTTTTAATAAATACAATATGAGCACTTATTTAATGCATTTAAAAAATCCTTTAGCAATTATAAATAAGTCTTCAAAAGCCATGAGGCCACTAGAACCTTAATGCTCTATAGCAGATGGTTTACTTGTAATGAAAAAGGATAAAATGCTGCTCCTTGAGTTTTAAAGGCTCTTTGCAATGAAAAAAATATTTTATGAAGTAGCAACTGAAACCAAGAGCAGATTGTTTGTTCCACTGAAGTAATTAAAAGAAATATTTTAAATAGAAAACTGCACTCTGTTAGGTTTTATAGTTTGACCTGGAGTAATCGGCTTGACTTTTCTTTAACTATTAGTATAGAAGTATATTAATAAATTTGTCCTTATACCTTCTGTTACAATTTTGGCTATGTTGCATTTAATTCATAGTTTGTTGTAAGGACATTCGTATAAGCACACTTCAAAAACATGTAAAGTGTGCACATTTACTAATATTTTAAGAGCAGCTACTTTAAAATTAGGATATTGGAAAGTGTATTTATAAAAGCAACTCTAAAATATTTGCTTTGCATTTTTCTTTGTCTGAACAAACTCAATTTTGTTCATTCATAAACGAGTCTAAAATTCTACTTTTAATATGTTGAATTAACTTTGATGCTTCCATTCTTTTAGTAGTATCCAGGAATGTTTTAATTTCTTAGGCAGTCACTTCCTTGGACTTAATAAATTTGAGTTCATGTCCAGTTATTGGAGTAATTCAACTGTTTGGCCAAATTTGCTGTTTTGTGAAAATCAGTATGCATGTATCCTAACTTGTACACAAGTTACAATGAAATGTGTTTCTATGCTTGCAAAGGATTCTTGGCATTCCTAATCTAGTTATACCAAGAGACCCAAAAACATAGGAACTAACTGTGCAATGCTCCCCTGTCTGGATCCTTGGTGTTCATTGCCATCCACTGCTATCATAGATAGGTATGGATGAAACCATGCAACATTTTTAAAGCTACTTTTAAAGGTTTTATTTACCCACATTATTTTCCTGGAGGATATTTTGCTCAAATTCCTCCATGGTGTGTAGGTTTATGCTTGAAGTTACCCCAAAGATAGAAATTGCAGGGGTTTAGGGCTAGGGATGAGTAGGCCACAAAACTGTACTAATAATGCTATCCTGAAGTACATTTTCAATTGTTCTCATTGAAAGATTGGCTGTATGAGGTGGTTAAAAAAAATCCTCCAATATTAAGTGATTTCAGACAATGAATGAAATGATTGAAATTATATCAAATAAGCCCAGAGTCCATAGAGCTTAGTTACCATTCATCTTGCAGGATAAGGTGAACCCCCAGATAAAACCTTTTCCAGATAACTCACCCTGACCAATATTCAAACATGGGTGCTCTTGAACATGAGGCAGGAATATGATCTGTTGCAGAATCTTGTTGAAAAATGGCATAATCATGCTCCCTGTCTCCTAATTTTCTATTTAAAAAAAGTGGGGATTGTATTCAATATGTATGGGTGCCAACTGTTGACTCGAAAAAAAGTTGGGCCTATAACTCTTTCTCTGCTAATGCATAAATGCCGGTATTTCTCAATGTTAACTATGACAGTTTCCTAAAGAGGTGCAAAACATGTATGTAGTTTCACCATCTTATTTAATAACGTTGGTAAGCAAAGCCCTTAAAAGTATGTTTTATGGTTTCATCTGCATCTTTATGATAGCAGCAGATGGCAGCACATGCCAAGGCCACAGACAGGCAAAATACCATGTAGCTGGTTTAGATGTTTTTGAGTCTCTCAGCATTTTAACATATTTACTTCAGCTGCTGGAATATGAAAGTAGGTACAGCAATATGCCAAATAGCCATTGTTACTTTTACTTACACTTTCCTTAGCTTGAAAGATGGTTGCATGTTGACTGACACTGTTGGACAAGTTTCTTGCCATTGTTAAATATGCCTGCTCTAGTTATGTTATGAATAGTTTTGGATTTTTACTTAAGCCAGTTTATGACCAGTCCTAGAAATGTTACTTTTAAAGCACCAAGAATGTAAACACACTAGAGCACTAATATATTTGTATTCATGCTAAATACTAACAAAAATAATGTATGTAGAAAATCCTTAAACGGTGTTTAAAATGTTGTATATAGGTACTAAATGTTTTTGCAACTTGAATAAGAATATGTTACATGCAATAGTATTATCAAACAAGACATCTCTCCCCTCCCCTTCCCTCCTCTCCTCTTTCACTAATTTTATATTTTAATTCAAATCTCTTTAACCTTTTGGATTGTTTCTAATGGTATCTCTATCTTTCTCATTTGCAGAAAAATCTGGAACCTCATGACTGATCAGAATCTTAGTTCAGTGCTATTCCTCCCCTGACTTCATTCTTAAACATTTGAACCATTATTTTGTCAATGATTAAAAACACTCCATTGTTATATATCACTTTGCCTGCTCTTACATAATGCATGCGAGAATGCCACATTTGCAGAGTGAACACTTAACTCAGTTATATACACATATAATAATTTGTAACTTGAAATTATGATTGTATTTCTTACAAATTGAAAAGCATCACGATTTCTTGAATAAATCATCCACATCAGCTCGAACCATCAACAAACTCATTAAATAATAATCATTAAACTCGTTAATAATTTAACCAGAAGTTAAATTATTAAAACAATTAAATGGTCCGATAGATTTAATGGTTTGGGTAAAGATACTTATTTTATAAAATAGGCATTATGTAATGAATTTTGAAATACCGGCAGTTGATTCCGTTTTTAAATTTGTTCCATTTTCAGATGCTGGTAATACTAAAATAAACATGACATTTAGTGATGGTAACGTTAACAAGTTTGTCGATGGTTCGAGCTGATGTGGATTATTTATTCATGAAATCGGAATCCTTTACAATTTGTAAGAAATACGGTCATCATTTCTTAAAAGATAAGTGAAGTTTTTCAAGTTACAAATTACTATATTTGTATATATTTGTTTGCTTACTACACTGTTAATAGCTTCATATTTTACGTATTTATGTACATAAATTTAGAGCAATAAAATGACAAAATGCCTAAGAAATATATATAAACTTCAATATCTTAATTCAAATGATGGATACTTTTTGTATATAGAAATTCTGTAATTATTAATCATTTGTAAATGGGCATTATGAACTTAACTTTAGACTTCTTTGTTACCATTCCAACAATAAGCCAGTTCATTCCCACCAAATTACCATTCCTTGAGTCCTCAGTGAGACACAGAAGTAATAAACGGGAATTTATGGAACTATAACTTGAAATGTACTATGGTATGTGAATATTACACATGGTCAGTATTAACAAAGCACATTGGACCTGTTTTTCTGGTTATCGCTCTTTGAGTAGAATGTAATGTAAAATGTCTACAGGAAAATTTAAATACCTGCCCGAAATAAGTGTCTAAATTCTTAGTGTCATTGTATGCTGGTTCAAAAACTTTTATCACCACAGCAATTCAATGATAAATATTGCCTGGAATAGATAACCTTAATTTAATGCATATTGTTGCTTTAGATATATATAACATGGGATATTGTATTGACCGATTTCATTGTATCCAAAATCATGTCTTTTTTTCTATTGCTTAAGAAAGAGTGCATTCTATTTCAGTACTTTTTTTTTTTTTCAGACAACCTACACATCCTGCTTTGCACTGTATCATCTTGCAGTAAATGAAGAAGCACAAGAGAGATTGTTTGAAGAATCAAAGTCCCTTCTTGAAAAGCCCACATCTCCTGTGACTTCTGCTGTTCTTTCCAAGGCACAATACACAAAGGCTGTGCTTAAAGAAACCTATAGGCTCAACCCCATATCTGTTGGTGTTGGCAGGCTTTTGGCACAAGATGCTATCTTATCAGGATATTTGGTACCAAAAGGGGTAGGAAACTGTTCAGTTTTCTTATTTTTATCACCTTATCTCCTTGACTAAGTCTCTCTATTCAGTTTACATATAGGTACAGGTTTTCTGAATAACACATTTACAATCTGCACAGTGGTATCCTTTATAAATAAGTTAAGGGGTCATAAAGACAAAGCTCTTAGTCTTAATCCTTAGCAGAAATGCTTAAAGAGTATGCAAAAGGGATATTTTGAAGTTGTTAACTCCAGGGAAAAAAATGTAATTGTGACCTCATTTATAATAGTCACTTTCCAAGTTTGAATCCTAGTGAGTCAATGGCTTTGCTGAAGTTTTTATGATGTACTGTAGACCCATGACAAGAAGACAAGAGACGAGTGAAAGGGAGAGGGGTTTGAACTATTTATCTGCTCTGTTAGTGGATCTGTTTACTAAGAAATGAGTGTATGAAAGTGCATATGAGTCACCCATGCTGCCAGATCTAATGTTTGTTGCAGTAGCTGTAGTGATAGGTATTATGTATGGGTGAGTTATGTGCCAACACTTGCATATTTTAAACAAATTCAGCATCCTTGTCATACTGGTAAGGCGAGCATAAATCGCTGGGACAGCAAAAACATTGTTACACATTCCTCTAGCTTGTCTTCTTGTTGTGGGTCTACAGTACACTCCTTAATATCTTTATCACCAAGCTTAAATTTCTGAACTTTAGTTATATGATCCAACATAATCTTTTGGGATAAAGTAGGTTATTCTATTAGAGTAGCATTTATTTTTGTAAATCTTGTTAACTGCAGCGAAAATTAATTCTAAAAAGGCCTATTGAAGGTTTTTGGATAACATGTTTTAAAATAAGTTAATGCCACCTATTATCATGCCTCTAGTTCTTCTATAAATAAACTATTAACATGTGATTTCAATAAACTACAATAACTAGTTATATGTAATAATGGAACTAAATAATAACTTAGCTGAAGATGAAACTGATGTATTTGTGAAACTAGTTCTGTTACATGTAATATCAAAGATAAGAAGTTTAGTTACTAGCTATTACTGTAGCTTATTGAATTATATTTGTTTCACCGACAAGTTTTACTTTTATTAGTATGTGATTCCTGCTGACATTTTTGTTCCAGACAAATGTTGTTACACAAAATCAAGTGTCTAGCAGATTACCAGAATATTTTCCTCAGCCAGATAATTTCATCCCAGAACGTTGGTTCAAAGATCATATCAATTATAAACAAACACATCCATACCTGGTACTTCCCTTTGGCCATGGACCTCGATCATGCATTGCCAGGTGGTTGGCAGAGCAACATTTGCAGACTTTGCTTCTAAGGGTATGTTTTAAACATGTTTATTCCTTATAGTCAACATGAAAAATTCAATGCCATGGCCAGGATTTGAACCACCGATCTCCTGGTTTCTGTCCAGTCGCTCTAACCCATTGAGCTACCATGGCCAACGTGCCGTCCTGACACTAAATTCTCCATTTGACTCATATTTCCCTGGTAGACTACTAGGGGCTCTCGCATCTGAGATACTGGACGGAAACCAGGAGATCCGTGGCTCAAATCCTGGCCATGGCATTGAACTTTTCAGGTTGACTTAGCCCTATATACAGCTAGTGTGAAGAAATTATTAATTTCCATCAATTAACTAAAATGTTTATTCCTTATTTAACATTACATAAACATGACAAGATGGTGGCTAGTGTGGTTGAGGGTGTTAGCTCCCACGTAAATTGCAATAAAAAGCAATAGGAAAGGAATTTTTAGTGTGATGTGTGTAGAATTGAATAAGACTTCAGAATTTGTTGTAGAATAAAAATCTGTATGTGAAATAATCAGTGTGATACAAAATGAGAAGATAGTCAAATCAGAATGTTATCACCATCAGCGGCATTGTTAGGACAAAATTATGATGAATGGACTAAGGTAGAAAAAGAAAATGCCCAACTATAAGTAAAAGACAATTCCTAACACCCTATAGACTAGTAAGTTTAGCAGAAGAAAATCAAAAAGTTAAAACAGATGATTACAATGGTCTCAGTTAAAAGTATAAATTGCAAAATAAGAAATATAATAAAATCATAATGGGCAATAGCCATGCAAGAGGTTTAGCAGCAGAAATATCTGGAATAATAGTGGAGGATGTCATCCCTTTGTAGGTTTGTTAGACCTGAATAGCCCTAGAAATAACAAAAGCAAAAAAAGAAATAAAAGAAATGAACACTAATGCTGTAGTAGTATGGGGAGGTACAAATTATGTAGCAAGGAATAAGTTAAAGGATGGACTAAAGCACATAACAAATTTCATACAGCAAAATGAAAATACAAATAGAAAGGCAATTCTAAAATGCATGACTTAAATAAATCCTCTTAAGTAAATAAGCAGGTTCACTTGCTCAACAGACAAAAAAAAAATTATGAAAAATCATTACCATGAGAGAGAAATGGATATAGCCTTAGAAACAAATGACTTCACAAGGTATGAGCTACATATGAACTATAGGGGGACAGGGAAAAAAGTAAGGAAATTGTGAAAATGTTCTGAGAGCTATTAAGTGAAGATGTGTGCTATCAGGCACATATAACAGTAAACTGGAAAGAAAAATATAAATAAGAACTAGATCAATCAGCTAAATAGAATGAAGTCAAAGGAAGAGGACCAGAGCAACAAGGTGCAAGCACATCTTTCCAAGGAAAATAGTGTGGAGAGGAGAAGTTGAAGACAGCCAACAAGGGACAAACGTGGTCGCAGGATCCATTCCTGGCAGTGGGGGTGGGGATCTTTTGCCGTCCAAGATAATTCATCTTCCCCAGAGTCTGGAAGTATGACGAGAGTGCGAATGTGTGCGTGATGTAATGATTAAAAACCAACCGAACAGGAGTTAACACCTTGGATATGTTCCAAAGGAGAACGGCCACCGATATGACTACTGCAGTTAAAGGCGGGGGTATAAATGTAACAAGGGACAAACATTTTTTATGGCCACGAGTTCATCAAAGTGTTGTAAATTCCAAGGTAGGCAGTAGCAGTAAGGATAAAAATGCAAGAAACCTTTGTATATTCCATCAAAATATTCAACGCATGGGTAACAAATTATTAGAACTTGAAGCAGAGTTTAAGAATGTGTGTTGTGTATAGCTGAACACTGACAAATTTTAAGTACCATTATGCACAATTAATCAGCTCAATTTAGTAAATGCATTCTGCAAGGAACAGTACCAATTTGGAGGCTTAGATATATTTTTGCATTCGAATATCAAAACAAAACAAAAATATTAATACTTTTGATTTGTTAAAAGGAGAGGGAAAAAATTTTAATTGTGTTTTTTATTAACTTATGTATAAGCAGTCTTACATTAGAAGAGAAGATGTTGGTCTCTTCTTTGTTGGTTTCTTACATTAATGATGTTAGTTTTCTAAAGTATTTTAACCTGAAAAATATTATATAACCAATAAAAGTAATGTTGAAAGACAAAGAATTATGATTTATAGAGTAATGCAATATAATTCAGAAAATATGTATAAAAAGCTTCTTTAAAAGTTACCACAAACTTCCTTCTCTATTATTAGGTGGAAAAAGATTATGAAAAGTGATTTTAGGAAAAACTAATATAAGAAAATTTTAAATTTAGGAGCTTTTTAACACCTGCGCTTATTTTAGTGGCCACACGGGCAATTACACTGATGCCACATGAAATTAAATAGTTGAAATGGAAATTTGGGAAGGTAATGTTTCAGGCCCAAGTTTAGGGTATCCCTAGCCCAGGTATAGGGACTGAGGAAAATTTAAAAAAAAAATTATAAGTCAGAGAGCATGTTCTGTCAATGTTGAAACTGCACACATACGATTTGAGGCCTTAAGGACCTCGGCTATCCAGTTAGTTTAATTACGAGGCAGTGCTGTAGTTGAAAAAAATGTTTCGGGGGTAATCGTCAAACTGAAAAATATTTAGGTGGTATTCACTAAACTGGAAAAAAAGTTTAGATGGTACTCACCAAAGTATCGCGTCACAAATTTAGACGGTATGCTTGTGTGTTCAAATTTTAGGTGGTAGGGCGTACTGACCCATACCTGCTCAACTACCGCACTGTTACTAGGTTTAACTTCAGAAGTTAATAGAAATGCTTTGAAAGACCTGAAGATTCGGAAGGTGAAGTAAGAACATTGCTTCCATTTAATACTGAAAATATTTCTTTGCTGTTCAACATATAGGGATGAAAAATTAAAATATTCCTTCAGTGCCTAACTCATTTTGCTTTGCTCTTTGCAGATGGTTCGTAGATACAGAATTTCTTGGGCTGGCTCTGGACCTCTGGGAATTCAAACCTCATTAATCAACCTTCCAGACAAACCTGTTCTAGTCAAACTGAGCGAGAGATGAGCATCTATTGAAGTTCTGTTGTGTTTCAAGTTTGTATTATATGCAGTGTATGTTGTGATAGTTTCTCTATTTTTATGTTTTTTATGATTTTGTATCAAACATATTAAAGTATTTTCTATATGCAAATTGAAAATGTCAAAAGCAACCTTTACTTAAGAGTGTAACAACTTTCTTATTCATTTACCTCACATCTTCAACTGCAATTATTACAAGCTGGCTATTTCAAGTTGCAAGGTTAGCTTTTGAAATTCTAGTGACGAATTTAATTCCATTTAAATTAACTTTAAAGAGAGTTGATTAATGACACTAAACAACACTTTTAAATTTTTCCGGAACATGTTTCAGAGGCTTTGCCTCTATCCTCAGCCGGTCATTAATCGACTCTCTTTAAAGTTAATTTATCATAACACTGTTTTCAACACTTCCAAGAAAGGAATTCCATTTACCTCTCCACATTCCTTATGAAATTATTGTACATTGATCTACAAGTATTCTATGGTTAATCCTCCTCTTTCACCCCCATAACTGGGACTGACTACTTCAGCCTCAGCTGTTTTTAATAATGGATGAAATATCCCTTGATATTCAAGCAAAACAATGTGTAACTTTAGCAGAATTTGACTTCCTTAACTCCCCCACCCTAACAGTTTTCCAAATTCTGGTAATTATGCATAGCATATAGGTAACATTTGGCAGTAAAGCAATCATCTGTTGCTAATGGAGATTTTTACATGCTTAATAGTAGATGAAGTTTTAAACGTTTATACCCTCTCTTTGGTTCTAATTGTGAATATTTATTAAAATGAAAGCTAAACAATTTTTACATAATGCAGAAATACTTGACATATGCAACCACACAAAGGTAAAGCTTCTGCACTCCCAGGCTTTTACTTTGAAATAGATGCATTGAGATTGAGAAAAATAACTTGTTAATTATGAAATGTGCAATTACTTAAAATGTACACCAACAAATTTGATTGAAACATGTGCCAAAAAAAAAAAAAAAAAAAATAAAGCAAAAATGAGTTTTGTAAATTTACAAGTGGATTTGATTCTTTTGTGTTTTGATCCACTTTTATTTCCCTTTTGGAATAAAATATCAGTTGCATTTGTCTTATTACATGCATTTTTTGAGTGATTAAATGTAAATTTGTAATAAAACTTATTAAAAGTAAGATTTAAAATTAATCCAATAAGAGTTGCAGTAGAAACAACTATTTTATAGTTCTTGGCAATCTCAATGAAAGGCCTTCTTTGAACAATACTTCTACTTTATTCTAGTAAAGAAAGGCCTTGAATTCATAAACAATGCAGAATAAACATAAATGTGCTAAATATGAACGTCGGCTGATATGTCCCGAGCCTCGCATAGAGATGATGCCACTATACCAGTTTGACGGATAGCATCACATAATTTACCTCTAGACTAGCTTCATAGTTATAGGTAAATAACTTGTTTCAATTTTGAATGACAGCATTTTAAACAAGACAAGTGTAGAGGTTTCACAAAAATGGAGGATTTGGATAAACAAGCAGTGATTAAATAAATATAAAAATTATAATTTTTATATTAATTATAATTAATATTATAATTAATATTAATTTTATATAAATATAATTTTTATATTAATTTTGACGTCACTGTTACTAAATTCCTCCAAACACACATCAAGTGATTAAATACTTCTATTTAAAAGGCATATCGAGGAAATGGACAATACATTGAGAGACTGCTCCTTCATATACAATGATTAAAAGCTGGGTTGCAGAGTTTATGCTCTTAGGAAGTCAAAACTCCAGAAATCATTGAAAAAAATGTGTTGTTTACTATTGGAAGCCCACAGATTAAAGTTGTTTGAGATAACAGAGGCTGTAAACATATCAAAAGAACATGCAGGTAATATTTTAAGTAATGATTTGGGCTTTCACAAGGTCTGTGCAAGATGGGCACTGTATTTGTTGACACCTGATCAAAAGTTGCAAAGAAAAACTGTTTTTATTAAGAATTTGGAGCTCTACCTTAAAAATCCCAGTGAATTTTTGAGACGGTTTATTATCTGAATGAAACTTGGACAATTTGTAACACTCCAGAAAGTAAATCAGTCAAAATAGACGATTGTGCTAGGTAAACTAACTCCAAAAGAAAAAAAAGGCAAAGTCAATTTTGTCAGCTAACATGGTTATGGTGAGTATTTACTGGAATGCACAGGGAATTATTTTTATTGATTACTTGGAAACTGATAAAACTATCACTGGTGACTGCTATGCAAATTTACTGCAATGTTTGAGTGATAAGGGGAAAAGAAAGACCTCATTTGGCAAAGAAAAATCTTGTTTTTTCACAACAATGCTCCAGCCCATCCTTAAGGATTACAATGAGGAAAAAATGTGTAAATTAAAGCTCAAATTACTTGAAAATCCACCTATTCACCAGATATAGCAGCCAGTGACAGCTGCCTGTTCCGAACCACAAAAAATTTCTTGGAGGACAAAGATTTCACAGTAATAAGGAGGTCACTGATGTGGTAAATAGCTATTTTGAGGACCATGATAAATCACACTACAGAAATGGTTTAATTTAATTAGAGCACCTTTATGACAAAGGTATTAGCCTTTCTGGACATTATATGGAGAATTCCCCCCCCCCCCCCCCCAAGGTCTTGGACTTATTTGCTGACCATTGTATACAGTTATTTTAACTAAAACTGCTCAAATTATTCTTGAGTGTAAATAAAAAATCATAAAATTTCTTTTATGCGTTAATGAAGAAAACTAAATAGTTTAAGTTACGAAGATATAGAACCACTAATAATGTTTTCCCTGAATCATTTTATAATTTTATGTCATTAGGATCATTAATCGATTCCTCATCTAAACAAATCATCTAGAAGAAGTTTATTGTGTTAGTGCGTAAAGGTCATAGTCATTATCAACTCAGATATTGGATTTCCTCTGAAAGTTTTTGATCAATTAATAAGTTGTTACTTTACCTTCATTTCATGTATTTGTATTTATTAGCATTTTGTGTTATACTACCTTTGTATCCGAAACTATATTTAAATGTTCTCATTTAGTTACTAGTGTTCTTTGTTAAATTCCATTAGTGACTGAAAAAGTACATGATTACTAGCTGCTTGTATAACCTTTAATTCTAAATCCCTTTAGGTCAAACTGGAAAATTATTGTATTCACTACTCCGAATCATTTACATCCTCAAAACTTCTCAGGATCACATGATTAAAAACACTCCACACAACCCTCGTCAATATCAACAATACCTCTGGCAGCAAACAACACCAACATCCATCCCAAACAATAATGTATCACAGAGAATGAAGTATTTACTTCATTTATATTACAGTCAGTAGTTGCAATCACTTCTACATCATACTATGTAATGAATACACTGCTCAAAACAATTAGATGATATTGTTAACTAAGCTATGTATGCTAAGTGTTTTGGTACCCCATTAGATGCAATCACTTTCTTTTACTCCCAGAGAAGGGAATGGGTGTTTGTCACCTCTGCATATACACCACATGACAGAGGACACTTATCTGTACTGTTGTTAAAGGGTCAAATAGTGGTGGTTTGTTGCTGTAGTCAGTCATTCCATTTCTGTTGTAAGTTAGTGAAAATATGACTTAGATATAGCAATGCCTCAGCTACATGATTTACCTGAATCAATGGCTTGGGGTGGGGAGGGCTTAGGACAGATGGAAGCTGGACAGACATAACAAGAGGTGGCTTGAGCCATTAGGATGTCTCAAAGTCTGATCTCAAGACTTTGGAATCGTTTTCAAACCACAGAAGGGTTGGACGAGGTCACCCATGGGCAACAACAGCAAGGGATGGTCATTACCTCTTGTTAACAGCCCTCTGGAATAGAAGGCAGCAACAGGATTTCAGAGTATCAAGCCAAACTGCCCGTAACTGACTTCATGCACATGGCCTCTATACCTTTAGGCTCATGGTGTGTACCAGATTCTCCACAAAACTGTAGAGATCGCAGAAATTGGATGAAGGAGCATCATGGGTGGAGGCATGCTGAATGGACTCAGTTCTGTTTTCTGATGAGTCACAATTCAACATGGAATCTGATAGTCAATGTGTTCTCATCTAGAGGGAACAAGGGATACAAAACAACCCAGCTTTTGCACAAGATAGATCCCCATATTGTGGTGGTGGGTTGATGGTGTGGGTAGGAATCAGCTTGGATGGATGTACGGACCTCTACATAATCCCAGGTGGTACTTTGACCTCTGTAAGGTATACATACCAAATTCTCTGACCTTTTGTCATGCTGTATTCTGGTGCCATAGGTGCTTCCTTTGTGTTCATTGACAATAATGCACATGCCCAAATATCTGGGTTGTGGACGACATGCTGTAAGAGGAGGGTATCTAGCCAGTTTCCACATAGGATTTAAATCAGATTGAGCATGTGTGGGATGCATTAGGCAGGCATGTTGCAGACAGACCAGCACCTCCCACAACTGTTCTACAGCTGCAGATTGCTCTAATGGAAGATTGGTCACGTATCCCCCAGAACTCAATGATCATCTCATTGCATCAATGTCACACAGGTGTGAAGCAGTGGCGATCATTGAGGAGACCATACACCATACTGAAGAACAATTTTCTCCCATGGTCCATAATTATTGTAGTGTTAATGTTGCCTTGTTTGTTTGCCATATCCTCTCTTAATTCATGTTGATGATTCAAACACTAATCAGGGACTCTCTGGCCTGCTTTATCTGTCAGTGTACATTACGTAACTAATACGTGGTTGAAAAAGTAAATAATCTTGTATATTATAGCACAATTGTTAGATGACCTTACAATACCCTCTAATTTTTTCTGAGCAGTGTAAATGTCAAATTTGAATGTCAAATTTTGCAGTCAATTTAACTTTGACATTGACATTCAGACAACTTGCGTGATACTACTCAAATTTTCAGCTACACAAAGTGAACTGAGCAAGATCTCAGTTTGTGTCCACTTGTCTTCCTCTTCAAGGAAGTCAATCTAGGCAGCTATATTCCTGAGGTTCATCTAATACAGAGTAAACTACTGCTTCACTTTATCCAGCAGTATATCATAGTAAGGAACATAAGTATTCTCTCACCTCTTGATTACCCTAAAGTGTATTTTGGCTGGCCCCGTAGCTCAGTCGGTAGAGCACCTGCCTGGGGTCCTGGGTTTGATTCCCGGCGGTGGGGGAGGGGATTATTCTCAGACAAAGATAATTCTTCATCTTCCTCAGAATCTGGAAGTATGAATGAGAGTGTGAATGTGTGCATGGACTAATGATTAAAACCCAACGAATACGAGTTAACGCCTTCGACATGTTCCAAAGGAGAATGGCCACAGATATGACCATTGGAGTTAAAGGCAGAGTATAAATGGAACAAGATAAAAAAGTGTATTTCCATATATATATATATATATATATATATATATATATATATATATATATATATATGTTCACAATAATCAATTACATTCACAAGAGGTAAAGCAGCATATTAATCCCATTTATGTAGACTTACAAGGACCAGTTTTAAATTTAATACTTCAACTTTGAAGACTTTTACACCTATCTTTCAACTTTATTCAGCAAGAATGTATGACTGCTGATTTAATACAGCCTTTGACAACAAAATGAGCAGACTCTGAAAGCGTATATTTTTCTAAGTCCACGTTGTTTCTATGGTGGTTTACAATGGTGTCATGGAACACATTGCTTTAGCTTAATCCTACTGACTCCTCTTATAATAATGATGGTGATGGTGATGGTGATGGTGATGGTGATGGTGATGGTCACACATTGTGTATTGTCTCATATGTTTTGTGCACATTCAAATAGGGAATCCTTCCTTTTTTGCTCACTGTAATGGTTTATTTGTAACTTTAACTGCATCATGAATTTCCATTCGTTATTACATCCATAAACTTGTCCACTAGTTCTTTTCACATTAAGTTCCAGGAGTTCTAGCAGATGCTATAGGCATTTCAACATTCCATTCAACACATCTCAAAAGAAGACTAGCACAAGAACATTTATTGCTTCTGATTCAGAAAATACAGATGATGCATAATGGCAACATTAACCAGCTACATCTAATATACAAATCAAATAATCCATGGCGTAACAGCCCAAAGTGGACCTGAGACCCGACTGCCAGACTCGCACCCAGATATGCAAGGCAGGGCAATTATCAACCAATATGGGGAGGAGATGTGGTCAGCATCTCACTACCCCTAACCAGAAAATTGGCTTTCTAGGCCTGGGTTCACTACGTAGCATAGCTTCTCAATTTCCTCACGATACTGAGTGGGCATCAGTCCTATACCTGGGACTTAAAATCTGCACCACACAGGGGTGGGATCAATCCCAAGCGCGCTCCAGTCCCAGGAAACCAAAGCACATGCTCTAGCCCACCACGCCACGAATCCACTCATAGAGAAATGTAATATTGAGATAAGAGTGGCACCATTAATCGGGAGCGCGTATGAGATTTGAAAAGTCAATTTCAAAGAAAAAATTAGTGCAAATCTACATCGAATCAAATATGTCCACCTCGGTGTCTGCAAACTCTTTCAATTTGCTATAGATTTCCGTTGTCACCATCCAATAGAGTTATAGGCCCTGTGTTCCAGTTAATTTTATAAGTTTCTATGTTGTAACACACTTATTTCTAATTTTAAATGAGTTTCTGCTAATATATAATTCAGACTAGAAAATAGGATATCTTGTTCCCTAAGAATAAAATTTCCTGAACTTTCTTAAAATTTATTGTAAAAGTTGTTTCTTAAGCCACTCGCCTTATTTCGTGAAATAGTCTTCTTTAATGGCTTTATACTTGGTTCATAATCCTCAAGCTTTTTCATCCTATTAGAAAACTAGGATCTTTCAGACTCTGCAAAAATACTTTTTGATGGCAATGATATTTCCCTTATCTGATGAAAATTTCTTTCCCCCAAATCAAATTTTCAAGAAAGGGAACAAGAAAAAGGCAACTTTGGATAAAGTCTGGTGAACAGGGTGGATGAGAAACCAATTCATGCATACACCATTCTGTTTGCTGATGAGTGAGACAGTGTATTTATCTTGGTAAGGGAGCAGTTTTTGCATGTCAGTTTGATAATTTTCAATCAAAAAAAATTTCAAATGCACCAACAATGAAGTACAATAATGTGCAGTTATTGTTGCGTCTTTTCCCTAATAATAATGTATGAGAAGCATTCCTTGAATATCCCAATGAACAGTAGTTTTCACCTTAACAACCAAGAAAATTGTGATCTTTTATCTCTTCTTCCCACCTCTGCATTTGAATAATATGAGATCAGTTCAAATGCCAAGATTACAATTCATTGTGCTTCAGATAGTTCCAAGATAGCTGTCCCCTTTGCATGTATAAGAATAAAATTAATTATTTTATAGGAAGTATGCACTAAATAGTATATGTTGCCAGACTAACCACTACGCCAACCATCACTGTGTATAGTTTGTCAATCATGGTGATGAGTGAGCATCTACAAAGACAGATGCATGGAAAGGATATTGGAAGAGCGGGATTGCTACGGTCTTCTAGAGTTTAAGCGTGTGTGATGTAATAACCTGAAATACAAAGAACTATATTCATTTGAGTTTAGTAATAGCACATGTATTATTGCCACATTTCTAGCTAGCCAGGTAAGAATGACAAACTTAGGCTTGTAGCTTATAAAAATTGCAATCTCAAAAATTAAAAAGATAAACATCATTAACTGAACTAGATCTAAAAATGACATGACTTTACCCACTGTACCTTTTAATAGTGTTTCAATATTTAAATTGTATGTAAACACATAATGTTTTACATGATCAGTATATGATTAGACTGAATATCATATAGACATATACATATCTGCAAAAAACATTAAGTGGTAAATTTCAATCTGCATATACAACAGGACACTCTGAGCCAAAAATGTGTTTTAAATGTTTATTTGTTTGCATATGTAATTCACTTATTCATTTCGGAACCATGCAACTATTATGTTTAATTTTCTTATTAATAGATCAGACTACATCTTAATTATTTCCAAGTAACAGGCATATTAAAAAAATTAATGTATGAAACTGTATAACCACAATTATTATTGTTTGAACCAACGAGGTGTGTCCATAAAATAAGGTCTCCAATTTTATTTAATATAGAAAACATGTTTATTGTCAATGAATGTTACATTGATGGAAAGGTGGAACTTAGAGCTGTTATTCAACGTAATCAAATTGCGATCGATGCACTTTTGCATGCATTGTGGCAGTTTTAGTATACCCCTGTCATAGCACTCTCCTGCCAAGTTGTGCAGGTAGCACTCAACCCCGTTTTTCAAATCATCGTTGGTCTGGAAATGTGCTCCAACCAGGTGTGACTTCAACTCAGGAAACAGATGATAATCACTAGGTGCTAAGTCTGGACTGTAGGGAGGATGGGTAAGGATGTCCCATCTGAACTGGGCCAGGAGGTCAGCCATTGCATGTGCAGTATGGGGACAAGCGTTTTGGGGACCCAGCTCGCACACACCTTGCGATAATGCAAATCTCCGGTCAAAATCTTGTCAATTGCAGTCTTACTGACTTCAGGGATAAGTTCGCACAGCTCGCAAACTGTCACCGCCGAACTTTTAGCATTTCTTGCTCCACTTTTGCAATTGTTTCGGTTGAAACCGAATGCCGACCAGAACGCTGTTCGTCATGGACGTCTGTACTTCCTTCTTTGAACTCTGACTTTCGCAAGCTTTTGACGTCCATACACTGTGGTCCATAGACTTTGCATAACTGACGATGAATTTCAGTGCGGATAGTGCCCTTGGCACTCAAAACAAAAAATGGATCAATGCACGCAACTCGCACTTGGCGGCGGAAGTGATAGGAAGTTCCATCGCAAACGGCTGCCCAGCCAAGACTAATGGTTGCAACGGGTTCGTTATGGTGGAGATTTGAAAGGGTGCAACCAAGCTACACGCCAGTGTTGCCGGATCTCGCGTAATAGCATTTCTCACGGCTCCAGAACCTTATTTTACGGGCACGCCTCGTATTTATGTATTTGTAATATATGAATATGATACTTAAGGAGTTTAGGCATAAGTTTTGTACTAAACATTTTTTATTAAACATAGTTCTCTATTTTGAAGTAGGTTTCATATATCCATTAACATTTTAATACTAAGTAAATCTAGCTATCTGTATCTTAGTAAAGTAGTAAACTATTGATCACAATTGGACATTCATGAAATCATTTAGGTAGTAACTAATTGCACTGTCATACGAAAATATTTACCATGATTTAAGTTGGAGTGGAAATTTTGAAATAAAATTTATAGAAAATGTCTATGTTGGAAAATTACTAGATATTTAAAGTGCAGTACAAGCATACATTTTGTGAAATAAAATATTAGGCGATTATTGCACATATACAGAATATATGATATTATACACTTACCTTTAGTACGAGTTCAAAAATAACTTTGAATCAATGAGTTTTCACAGGTATTTTTATTTTATAATTGTATTACACAAATTGACAATGTTATTACAATCTACATCTACATAATAACACTCTTTACCTCGTGATCAAAATTCATTTCCTAATTAGCAAGGAATACAGTTTTAATTAAAAGAATGTTTGGAAATAAATGTCAATACTCGAGGTAAAATGGCACAAAATAACAGCAACTGTCACCAGATGTATAACTTACTAAGTAAGCTGAACTATGCAAAAACTGAAATAAATAATTCACTAACAAACACAAGCAAAAACAGATATCTGTAGCATACTGCCATTTATGCAGCATGCCAAATAATGTTACCATCTCACAACCTACATCAGGAGTTTAATGTCCTGATATTAATTAAAACTTTAGTTACCAGCAATCTTACCATTGTCCTTTTTGGTTACATAAAACTGCTGGCCCGCCAGCCATTCTTCATTATAAGATTTACAGATGTGTCACAATGATTAAATAAAATAAAATATATTCAAATAATATGCTCTATAGTCACTTTACATAGTTAAAACTGTGTATCTAGTAAGTTATTTTCTCAGGATTGTTACAAGTTTGAATGAAAGACATATACTACAATGCTGTATCTCACTTGCACTAGAATAATTTGTATCAAAACTATTTGAATATTTCATAAATATTTCTGTACTAAGTACAACTCATTGGAGAAGGTACTCAATGATATACTAGTTTATCTCTAGGCAGTATACTTCAAATCCATTCTAGGATACAGGTATTAACAAATTTAAATATACTTTGATCTTCACCAACTTTCTTTAAATTTAGAAAAGATGGTGGAATGTGGATAAGTTCAGAATGCTCACACCAGAAAACTTATACTTTTTGTTTTCCCCCTTTACTTTTGGCATACTTTGAAAAATTTATGATTGACTTCTTCGTAATTTCAAATTATATTCCTTCTTAAAGTTGATCCTTTCATCATAAGAATTGTAATATTTTAAAATCAGCATGTACTGCAGTTTCTTCTTAATTGGCAATTAACATTATCTTAATTTATTGTGTTCATTTTTGTCTTGCATAAAGGTATATAAAAACTCATATAATAAATATAATTCAGATAGTTATTTGTAAACTTTATATTATTTAAAGTTAATTTGTTTTAAACAAATTAATAAGATATGTTATTTT
Source organism: Mantis religiosa (assembly GCA_030765055.1). Lineage (NCBI taxonomy): Eukaryota > Metazoa > Arthropoda > Insecta > Mantodea > Mantidae > Mantis > Mantis religiosa. The sequence goes on from CM060947.1 coordinate 110,129,310, forward strand.
TCCTTTGAGGATAATTCTACCTATAGGAATTTCTAAACATTTAAAATGGAATGGAAGGAAATAAAATTGTACTACAGGTGAAGATGTCATGGATAACCAAGTACCCTCAGCTTTCATACGTTCTTTTGATGTTTGCAGACAATATTTAGCTGGTTTTTACCTGCCTCTCAGTGACCTTTCGTCCTGTTGTCCTGCTTCTGCATATTTATAGTTTATGTGTAGGTATCTGGAAACCAATTGCTTGAGAATTCCTATGCCTAAGTGAGGTATTTCTTATAAGAGAAAAAAGAACGATTTTGGTAAATCAAAGTAGTTTAACAATTACATTCTAGAACTTAAAAGCGAAAAAAGTATACTTTAAAATTTTAAAATACGATAACAACAGAGACAAAATTTCAGTTTTTCGCTTCCTTTTGTATGGTAGAACTAGATTTTAAAATTGTCTTACAAATAAACCGCTTTCGCGGAACTGATCTAAAATGGAATGTATTCGAATCATCTGTATTGCTTTAAATGTCCCAAAGATACTGGTTTTTCATGTGCCTTGGACAGTTATACACCTCCTACATTGTATCTGCATATTTGGTGTACCTACTCCTTTTTGATGCACCAAAGGCCATCATCCGGACAATGCGTGGGGAAGACAGAGAAACAAGTTGCTATGACAGTAGGCGTTGAGGTTAATAAACCGTTTCAAATAAGTTCATGAGTTCTATTTGTAATTAATTGAAAATGTAACTAACTCTGGGAAGTATTTTGAGTACGTAATGCGTGCAGATTGAATACTACGTTACAGTTCTAAGAATAACGTAAACAAAACGGAAATCAATGTCACGAATAACCAATTTTTTTCCAAACAATTTTATAAAAGTTGATTCTCAACAAGATAATGTTTAGTGTCACTCTATTCAAAGCGAGAAGTAGTTAATATTTTCATTATCAATTTAAAACATATGTAAAGTTGCCTTTACTGCAGTAAGAGAGATCTCTACGGTTTCCGACTTAAAAATGAAGACGGGAAAGCAATTTATTACATTCAAGATTTGTGTTTTGTCATATAAATACCATAAATGTATGATATTTTAATAAGAATCACAGTGTCATTTTGATCAAATTAAGAATAGCGTAAACTTTTCCACGTAAAAGGCAATTAAGGATGACGGAGGAAAACGATTACATTTTTGGGCCGCAGTCTTGAGATGAAAGGAATTGCAAAATTTCATCAGCATAGATACTTCCATAGCAGTTGGTAGTAAAAATAATATTAAATGCTCACTTCAGTCAATTCAAACAGCGTCACAACAGCACAGTAGCTGCAAATTCCAGCTCCCTCCATCTACCTAAACCCAGGACACGCTGTGCGGAATGCACTAACATGAGTGGCATGTGGTTAATAAGCGGTACGCCATAAGCATGGTGGTCGTTGCATGGCGATCGCGATGCCTCAACTGTCATTAAATGGCTCCCTAATTGAACTTACAGACCTGTATGCATCCTTTACCAGCTGAGGTACCATACGATACCTAAAATCGCACTCGAAAATTTACATTCACGTTTTGGACCCGTGCAGATCTCCAGCACCAAAAAGAACTAATGTGTTCTATTTAAATCGCCGAATATAAACCCAGTTTACATACAGAAATTTAGTAATCGCCAGCATTTCAGTAGTGTATTTCTTGCATAAAATGCTATAAGAAGTGACAAAGTACCAACCTTTGTGTCAGAAAATGTAGATTTGCTTTTAATATACATTTAGAACTATGAAAATAAGGAGGTGAAGTTTGACAATATAGTATGTTTTGTAAACTAAATATTGATAAATTTCCTTCTTCATGCGATGTGTTCTATATAATTCTAAATGCCTTTTACAATTAGGAAAGGTTCAATTGGACATTAGTTGAAAAGAAAATTCAATAGAATAATTGATATTAACGTGAACTCTTCTGACGCTGACATATTTACTTCTTTGTATGGTGAGTTCAGATGTAGCACAATTCTTAATTTTTTTTTTTTTTCTTGTCATTAAGAATTACTCACTCAGTGAAAGGTTATCGTGTATAAATTCCATAGAAGACCCAGTATTTTTAACTAAAGCCAACTTTTCAACCTTGTTGGCTTGTCTTTGGTTGCAAATGAGAGCAATGCCTTTAATTTGTCATAGGATCAATTTGCGTCAGCTACGCAACTTATTAACACTTAGCTGTTTTCATTGAAGTCGTACGAGAGGGCAAAAGTGCTGTATTGATTGCTGTGAGGAGGAATAAAACTCGCTTCCCCCTCCCTCTCTTTTTTAACCTTTATTTTCATTTTAATATTACCTTGCAACCTCATACCACAATATATCTACAAATCATCATAATTTATTATGGTGTATAAAACTGTACCCTCACACCAATTAAAAATAGGTAAATGAACCGCAAGCTGCTCTCGTAGCGTGCCTGTTTCACATTCAAGAGAACTTGAGTTCGATTCTCGGTTAGAGCAAGTTACCCGAAATTTACCACTATTTTGAAAATATGAATGTCGAGTGATTCTATCTCTAGGCACTCCAGGCTTGTTGGAACATCACTACCCATTTCAGTCATCGACCGCTATGATCTAGCAAGTTCAAGGGCATTTAATTTCAGAACACCCCCACCCAAATCTCTTTAATCCCAATCTGTGCTCCAATAGTCGAATATAAGAACTATGGAAGATTTATATATAGTTCATGTGTACATATGTAATCCTATTTTCCAACTTCAATCAATGTACCTACACAGCGAAGTTATTCCTCTACAAAGTTACAGCGGTCTTCCTTCCTACATCTCGTCAGTAAAAATGACTGAAGCATCGTTAGGTACTTGCCCAATATCTGAGGAGTGATTGAACAAAATGGTCATTGAGTTTTCAAACCAAATTGTGCTGAGCTGTGAAAGAAAACCCTCACTGCTAGAATGCTTTCTTAGTGGGTATTATACATATTGTTTATGCAGAAAATACTTGTGCTTTTGGGCTATTGTATCAATAAGTTAGATGCACACAAATATTTCAGAGCAACTGAAGGCATTTTAAGGCAGTGGTAAGTCGGGAAGTGAAGATGAAAAGTACTGTTGGCAGAAATATGCAGAAGATGAAACTAAGCTTGTGTGCAACGTGTTTTGATCATCTTAGGAGACGAAAAACACGTTTCTGAAACTCGGCTAGGGAATCATAGAAATACGCCATTTAGAGAAAATCGAGATATTAAGTTTAATTCAATACCTACCGCTAATATTTTATTGATTTTTCTGTCTATGCAGCTTTTTCGTTTAGTATTTACTCTTTCTCGGGATATACCCTATGATACATTAACGATAGAGGTTGAACAAAATGTATAAACGATATAAGATCCAGATTTATATTGCCTTCGATAATCTGTGAATAAATGTGTACAACTTTTCTTTATTTACCACATGTTTTCTCTTATAGACAAAATCTAATCAGGCACTATATTTATAAAAGATGTGCAGAGTAATCCTCTTCACTTTAGAGGACAATTTATAGTTTATTGCACTGCAGGAATATATAAATTTGACTTCCGAAACTATTGTCTTTGGCCGACTCGGTTTGCTATTCCTAAACTAGCATTGAAAAAGGCTCAGTCGTTTTACACGTACACCAAATGGTACGCTATAAAATATAAACGAAAATTAGGCTGACCGTTGACCAGAAAGGGAACTTGCACAGCGAGTCTTGATATAATCACGTCACACCTAATATAAAAATTACAAAGCAATTTAACTAAAAAATAATAAAAACTAACATTTTTATATCTATCAATTTAGTCTGAACACAAAATCCTTTATGCGTAGAAATAATAATCATGGCTAATTAAAACAGTCTTTAAAATATGGACTTCAAGTTAAATTTTTTCAAGCACTTCAATCAAAAAACTTCTAGATCAACTTATTTATCATTAATATTTCTAAAGGAGAAAATATATTGTTCTTGCAGTGCGATACTTAATTTTAAAAATTCTTCAGTTCTTCATTTCTTTATATTGCAATGCCACCGTGAAGTGTATTACTGCTGCAAGAAAATGCAGCAATGTTGAAAAAGAATAAATTATGTTCAGAACATAATGACTGTTCTACAAAGGTTTAAACATTAAAAGTCGAAATTACTTAAACAATAACTTTGTCTATCAAGGGATTTCCATTATATATTTATAAATTACTTTTATGACATCGTGGTTAGAAGTGCAGTGTTCGACTCCTATATCGCTTACTCTATTAGTAATATGGGAACAGGAAGCTAAAAATAAAGGTAGAAATAGAAATACTGGTGTAAAACGAAGGATGTCACATTTATAAATGTATTTAAAAACGAGGATCGTAGGGAGTGGCGTTGAAACCGACGTAACGGTTGTTCTTCTTATGCACGAAGCCGGTATCTGGAGCACTGTTGTAGTACACGACTCTCCTAATTCCGAATGGGTCGATATATCCGAAGCTTCCAGCACGTGTGTCTCCAGCAGTTTCCTCCTCGTGGTAGTGCCGTGGGAGGTAGTAACGGAACCCATTGGCAGTGGTCGATATACCATCGTACGGTGCTGGTTGCTGTTGCTGCTGTTGCTGCAGCTGCTGTTGCTGCTGTTGCTGCAGCTGCTGCTGGTAGACGGGGTAGCCCTGGTAAGGAACTTGGTAGTCTCTTCTGTTGGAAGCTGCGCCCACATATGGCTGGTTGAAGTAAAAGGGAGCCACATTCGGGTCCAAATACGAAGGCGTGTATGGCAAAGCATTCGATGATACCTCTGGTTGAGGATATGGATAAGAAGATATGGGTGTGGGAGTTGGTGCCTGTGTTGTCGAGGGTGGAGGAGCGGCCGTTGTGGGAGTGAGGGCATTTGTCTGCACTCCTGTTCCTCCCTGACTAGGTACCTTCTTGCTCTTTGCAACAGCATCAGCAATGGGGTCGTCCTTTCCGACGAACAACATCTTGGTGCGCACTACGCGATAACCCGTGTTGTCCGCTACGTAGTCGCGCAATCGTAGGAAGCCATTGGGGTCTATCCAGCCGTACGTGCCCACGACGGAACCGTCCTCTAGTCGTTTCTCTTTCCGGTACTGCCCGCTAGTAGTTTGGTACCGGAAATAACGTTCTGGGCCTTCATCCGTCTGTATGTGGTACTGTGCATCGGGAGAGTTGTCCCATCCACTCGCACCTTGGAGGCGAGCCGAGATCACTGTCGTCACTGCCACCTGCAACAACAGAAAGACATACTTTAATTTTATTCCACTGCCTGCATTTTCTCTTCATCTATAAACAGCTAACCACAGTTGTGATGCAGCAACAATTTGCAGCAAAATATTATGGTCCTATATTATTGTTATTATTTTCGGTATTATTACATTTCCACATAGTCACTTGAGATTTCTGCAAACTGGCTCCTAAGAGGCGGAATTCCACCAATTCCGAAAACAGGTTGCGGTGGACTTGTTATTCTCTTAGCAGGATTTTTAGATAGCCTGCAATACTTAATACTGTTTTTGGAAGATAGCTACGTTTTTTAACCGTGAAGAAATAACCATGGAAGGGGTTTTCTACTCCGAAGAAACAAATCTTTTTATACGCAATTTTCTTTAAAAATTTCCTTTGCAAAAACGATGTTCAAAATATTGACTTGCATTTTGGCAAGTTTAAGCAGGGCCGTTTTACAGAAACTATCTAATGACTGTTTTCTACATATCCTCAACACAAGTTGTAAAACTTTACTGTATTTTATAAGAATAATCACGTAGGAATAATTAATGTTATTAAACATGAAATCACTTCTATCCAAACGTTTTATAACATTGAATGTAAGTGAATGGAAGAAAGGAGTTTTATATTAATAGTGTCTCTGAAACTGTAATTGATAGAGAAACTCGTATAAATGTCCACGTCATGTTTTTAAAGTAATATGTTTTAATTATAAAAAATGTCACAGTTACAAGTTTTATATCTTTCGATGTTGTAACGGGATTTTATTTTCGATCTTCTTCTTCCAATAAGAATCACGCCAACTTCTTTGTAATATCCAAGTCAAGTTTTAATCTAATAAGAGTCATGAGATCTTTCTAAGGTATGGACGCGGATTTTTGGTGAAAATAAAATTTAGATGAGTCCAATTTTGTTATATATTATTTAATTATATAATATAAACTACGATTCTCTTTTATATTATAAATATTGAATAACACTTTTCGAATCTTATTAATTTTTCTTTACAATTATAATGATCGTAACATCTTAAGTCAACTTCCTCGTTCTCCAGCAAGACACAAGATTCTAACACTTTTCTAGATTATTGATTTTCTTGTCCCCATAGTGATTCCCACTTTATTTTGTGATTGGCCGATTCACTGACACGTCATCACACCACGTGATACCACTACTACTTCGGCCAATCACACAACTACATACATTTTTATATATTTATTATTCCTTCGAACATTACTAAAAAATACTGTTACAAATGCCCTTCTTCGAAATATATGGAAAATAACCAAATAAAGGAATTAACAATTAACAATCTGTTTCCATATATTTCGAAGAACAGCCCCAATTAACAATTTTGTTTACACTAATATTACACAACATCAATACAACATACATAAAATATAATAATATACCTACATTGGATAAAATATAATAAATGAACATTTAACAACAATTTCACATTATTACACAAACATAAAACACAACAATAAATTAACATTAATTAAAATACAACAATATATTGACATTTAACAATAATATACATGTTTTATTATTTAACTATTTTAACAATAAGTACTCCGTTGATTACAAATCTCTTGTATCCACACTTGCTTCTAGAAATGCTTGTCTTATAGCTATGGGTAAAGGTCGGCTTTTATGTGTATAGGGAGCAGTATCATTCACTTTAAATGTGTGAGTATATTTGTTACACAGTCCAGGTTTTGAACTAAAGGCTTTTCTGTTCTTTAATATACATAATTTCAGCTGTTCTTTTCTCGCTTGATCTAGATTGTATGTGTTTTCTAACTTTACTTGTAATATTCTCTGGAATTCTATTTCTTCCTCCACTTGGCTTCCGCCATTCTTATCTTGTATTGTATATAATTGGCAACAATGCTTTTCAAGGTCAGTTACATTATTTTGCAATCCATCAATAATTAAACTCTTCCCACAATTTTCATTTTCCTCGTATTCAATATTACCATTTTCTTGCAAAAGTATATCTTCCACAAAAAAACCTTTCATTATTTATATTATCCACATTCTCTTCTTTTCTTCCATCTTCTTCCAATAATTTTATTACTAACAAATCATTTTCTGTCTTAACCTTCATTTCATGCATTTCGAAATTCAATACACTTTGCCATTCATATAATAAATCATTACCCACAATTACATCTCTTGCCAAATGTGGAATTACCAACGTAATGAAATTGAAATTCCATTCACCTATTCGGCCCTTAATTAATACTTTCATTGTTGGTTAGGTTGGTGCTATCGTTTATATTCGCATCATTCTCTGTGCTTTGTGTATTTTCAACTCTTTCATTTTGATTACTTCTTTCAACTCTCACACCCCTAAAATCTCTTTGATTTGCACTAAATAAACTAGTACCTCTACCCCTATTAAAATTACTTATTCGCTGATTATTTCCTCGATAAAATCTTACATGGTTTATTTGATCATTTCTTCCAATTCTCGTCGACTGATTGTTATGATTATTCCTTTGCACATTATTTTGAACTCCACTTCCTGTTCCGGGAATTACAGATTCATAAGTTCGTCTAGGATCATAACCTCTTCCTTCAAATCTTTGATTTCTCACGGGTGCCCCGCCCCAATTTAAACTCGTCCTATTATTCCTATTATTTGTAGGTTGTGATTCCTGTCGATTTCTTCCTCGCTCAATATGGACGTTATTATAGTTACCATCACAGGATGTAGTATCATTAATGAGGTTATGTGCTTCAAATTCGGATAATAATTCAATCATATCAGAGAAATCGATAGGCTTAGCCACAATTAAATGATTTCTGATATGTGGTGGATAATGACGTATTAGCATGTTGACAATTTCTGTCTCAGAAATTTCGGGATTGATCAACTTACTTTTGTTTGCTAATTTTAAGAAATACTCAGTCATAGAAATCCCTTTTTTAAACTCAAACCTACCCGTTGCTAACTCAACTTTTATTCTTCTTTGTCTCTCAGGTCCCCAAAATCTATTTATAAACAGATTTCTGAAAGTACTGTATGTTTCATGTGAAGCCAAAGTTAACCTTAACCACTCAAGAGCATTTTTCTTCAAACAGCGTTTTACTATTACCATCCGAAATTCATTGGGAATTCTCTTAATACGGAAATATTCTTCCAATTCCCTAAGAAATACTTTTGGATTATCACCTGATTCCTCATCAAAACTTGGTGGACTAATATCATTCAGTGAATAATGTACACATTCATTTTGACCTAGACTGTGGAGTTGTGTGTGTGAGGACATGTTCTGTGTGTTTCTGTGATAATTAATATCATTATCTGGACTCACAAAATCACTACATTCACTTACTACATCACTAGACTTCTGATGATTGCTAAATTCACCTGGTAAGTCACAATCGTTTATATTTGTAATTCTAGACATTTCTTTCCCGTTATTTACTTTTCTAGCCTGTAATGCAATTACAACTTGTGTCAGTTTTCCTAAGTTATCCTTTTCTTTTTCAAAATGTTCTTTTACCTCTTTAATTTGCAAAATTACTTCTTCTTTTGCTTTACTTATCTCATCAATTTGTAACTTTATTTCCTCTTGGTGTATCTTACTTTCATCATGTTGTAATTGCATTTCAGAACAAATTACATTGATTCTTTGTTCTACTTTATCTCCTAATTCTTCTCTTTGTTTTTGTGTTATTTCTGCCTGTTGTATCCTAAATGTTTCTAACTCTTTGTTTAATTCCATTCTTATTTCTTGTTTCACAATGTCCTGACCTAACCTAGTTTCCTGAATTATCTCTCTCAACTCATTGACTTCCTTTCTATTCTCATCCTTATTAATCTCTATGATCTGCATAAGCCTTTCCATATTATCCCTACACTCTTTTCTCCCTTCTCTAATCTCCTGTGAAATTTCAGATTTTAATTCCTGTTTTAACTTCTGTAATAAATTAATTTCTAAGTTACTCACATTTTGTGCTAGTTCCTGTCTTACTCCTACATCTAAATCATTCATTTTCTTAGTTAAATCATTTACATTTTGTTCTATTTTAGAATCTAAATTACTCATTTCTGATTTTACATCTTTCATTCTAGAATCTAAATTACTCATTTCTGATTTTAAATCATTTGCATTTTGTTCTATTTTAGAATCTAAATTACTCATTTCTGATTTTAAATCATTTGCATTTTGTTCTATTTTAGAATCTAAATTACTCATTTCTGATTTTAAATCATTTGCATTTTGTTCTATTTTAGAATCTAAATTACTCATTTCTGATTTTAAATCATTTGCATTTTGTTCTATTTTAGAATCTAAATTACTTATTTCTGATTTTACATCATTTGCATTTTGTTCTATTTTAGCATCTAAATTACTCATTTCTGATTTTAAATCATTTGCATTTTGTTCTATTTTAGAATCTAAATTACTTAACATTCTTGTTATTCTTTCCAACATTGACTCATTATCTATGCTTAATCTTGCATCCTCCCTATTCATTCCTACACTATCAGTAACTTCTCCTTCCACTATTATTTCTTTTCTACTCGCCATCTTTTTAACTATTTTCTGATTTCTTAACAACATAAATCTACTACTACTATTATTATTATTATTATTATTTTTTTTTATTTTTTTTATTTTTTAAATTTCACTCACTTAAACCAGTTCTCGTTTTCTTCTTTCTTCTCTCTTCTTTCTTCTTTCCTTTTAAATTCCCACGGAGCTGCACGATGCACGATCTCCTCTTCTTTATCCTATTCGAGCCCCACACGTTGCTGCGCCATTTGTAACGGGAATATTAATTTGTTCTCCATTATGGCGGTCGGTATAATACTTTCTTTCACTCCAGAATCATGATTTTCCATCGCTCTTTCTATGCTAGTCGCCATGTTTCTCCCATAAGACAGCACTAACGACGCAGTTACTCGAATATAGTTAATTTAATCAATTTTTTTTTTTTTTATCAAAAGTAATACTGGCTAGCGCCAAATGATAGATTCACAGATTAAGACAAAATGATATATAATTTTCTTGGAGATTTTATAATCATCGTAACATCTTAAGTCAACTTCCTCGTTCTCCAGCAAGACACAAGATTCTAACACTTTTCTAGATTATTGATTTTCTTGTCCCCATAGTGATTCCCACTTTATTTTGTGATTGGCCGATTCACTGACACGTCATCACACCACGTGATACCACTACTACTTCGGCCAATCACACAACTACATACATTTTTATATATTTATTATTCCTTCGAACATTACTAAAAAATACTGTTACAATGTTCCGGAATATTTCAACCCCTACACGTCATCTTTTTAATGTAAAATGTTTTAATTATAAAACAAATAATGTGGGAGTTTCAAGTTTTATATCCTACAGTTATAAATTTACAGGTTGCTCCGAAGCAGTTTAGCCCTTAGTGTCTTTAGCAGCGGTCATTAGTACTTTGTGAGGTGCAGTGAAAGAAAAGATTGCTGGATAATGTTAGAAGTTCTCGCAAAGCAGATTTTCTCCTCTCTCGGGCACAAGAGCAAGGATTTAAAACTCGATCACGTTCTGGAAAGCTTCCTCCTTTTGTGACAATGACTTTGACGATGGAACAATGACTACCACGCTTTCACCTTGACCAAGAAGTGGGAAACTCCATTGCACAACTGGCGACATGCCACTCTGATGACAGTATTTGCGACATGTGTATGACCTACAATGGCTTCCCATTGTTAGACAGTGCTAAATGTGTCCTATATGCACGAGCGCGTTCATCTCCAACACCTACCCAGTCTCTCGGAACAAATGTCCGAGATGAACACTGTTCACTGGTGCATTGAGAAATCACGATGTCTTTAGCATCAACTGGTTCACAAATGGAACCGAAGAAGAAGAAGAAGAAGAAGAAGAAGAAGAAGAAGAAGAAGAAGAAGAAGAAGAAGAAGAAGAAGAAGAAGAAGAAGAAGATATAGCGAAGACGAACCGTGAAAGAGAATAATTGAAAAGGTTGTTTCTTTTCTTCTTAATAATAATTACCCTAATTTGAAATTACATCAACATTATGTTGAAACCTTCTCTCCTTTGTATAAAAATGTTATTTACATCTACTTTTTACTCTACGATATACTTAACTATGTAATAGAAGAAATATTGTATTGCACCCACAGATTCAGCACCTAAACACATCAGGTTTGCACGCTTTGAGATTCCTGAATTTAATAATAATAGTAATAATAATAGTAATAATAGTAATAATAAATAGGTAATAGTTTTTAGATAGCGTCTCTATGTGTGACCGTGCCATGGCTGAGTGGGTAGACCACTTGGCTCTAACCAAGGTGGCCCAGGTTCGATCCTAGGGGACCGCAAAATGAGATTTGTGGTAGACAACATGGCGCTGGGGCGGGTTTTCTCCGGTTCCTCCGGGTTCCCCCGCCAGTATTACACCGATTGCTCCATCATCTTTCCTATCACCGGAATCTCTCTGATCAGGAAACCTCTGATCCTCAACCAGTTGCCTACGGGCCTCCAGGTTGTGCGGTTCAGAAGGCCCTATGTTCCACTTAAGAAATTACAGGAATTCATTCATTCATTCTGTATGTGTGTGTATGAATGTATGTGTGAACTCCATAACTCAAAAACAAAATTCGATAAAGTACCATATTTAGTATTAAAGCTTAGCATCTTCTAAGGATGGGGCATGTACATTTTCAGGCATATTTCTTTTAAAACACGCTGCACATAGAAGCGTTTTCGTTATTTTTGGTATTCTCAAGAATATTCTAAAGATTTTGTTAAAATGTCATATTTAAGATATTTACATGCGAAATGAAATATAATTTTTTTGGAAATAGACTTAAGTTCTCCTCATTCCAGTTTAATTACTTTTGTTTAGTTAATAAACTGTAAGAAGTAAACAAGCACTTATCTCATATAAAAGGAGTGTATATCTCATTAAATCAAATGTCTTTTTATGGTGTTAACATATTCGGGATACTGTTTATTATTGTTTTGAATTTTAAAATAATTATAGTTTTCTCAAGTTCACTCTTGTTTCCATGCTTATGCAAAGAGCATGAAATTTCAAAGTTATCACACAGCAACAAGCTCTTTACACGCTTTATGTTTTGTATCCTACAAAAAAATGCGTAAATGCGATTGGTGTGAGGGGATTGTTAAAGGCATTTTCTCAACTCTCGATGTAACTTTAGCAAGGGGGGAACAAAATTACTTCCAACAGGATATAAAGATGAAGATGAAACAGCATTGGATATTGAGAACACATCGTAGTGGCATTTTCATTCATTTGCGCATGTAGAAAGATACAGATAACATCATCAAATACAAAATTAAAAGTACCTAAAAAATAAGCAAATCAATGTTGTCATGTATGTGGGTTATTTCATAAATTACATTATTAAAATTATTGCTTCGGAATTTTTACACATTTTATTTGTTACTTTTATAAAACCTCATGGAGTATAAGGCTACAAAATATAATCTAAAATATATAAAAGTCCACACTAATAAAATTTAGGTGGCGTTTATTAAGTTTATATAGATTTATTTCCTGTATGCTTTATAATCAGTTGCATATGATGCAAAAATAAATAGGTACTCTTAGTCTTTATATTTTAATTTAAAGTTGTAACCCATTATTTATTACATCTTCGTTAGTGTGGTTTATGTAGATATACTTATTTTTCCCCTTTGTCGTATATCATGTATGTCAATATTTTACTTGCATTGGCTTACTAAAAGCACGTTATTGTACCTAGTTGAATATACACATAGAAATAAAGTTAAATTTTTAAAGCTTACAATGCTGTTTTACATGAATCTTTAACGATTAAATTGGCTAAAGATCTTATTTCTTAATCTCAAAGGTTTCCATTTTTTACAGCTGTTTTCCTGTAAAGTTATTCCGTAGTTTAAACATGGTCTGATTAATGTGAAATATAGCTGTTTTGACTCTTTTTAATCGAGCATCTATTGCATTTACTTCAGTACATGCATTTCATTGTTTAATACATGTGCGCCAGTTAAGCTTATTCAATTGTAATTCCCATAAAGTTTGGATGTGTAACCTCTGCTATTTCAGTATCCTGTATTTTTACTTTAATATTGTCCTTACCTTTTAGCTGTAACTGCACCCACTCTGTTTTATTTAGGTGTAAGACCGTATCAAGGCTGTAAAAGTATTTATAAACTTCATTACTTTTTTCGTTTTGATTTAACTTCTTCAGCTGTTTCAGCTTTCACAATAATTGTATCATCAGCATATTATATAGTTTCGCCACCATGTACTTTAACTCTGAAGTACTATTTATGGACGATAAAAAGATAAAAGGCTCAAGCTTTGATCCTTGGGGTGCTCCATGCTTAATTTTTTTAAATATAATTCTTAGGTTTGTAACTTCGCTTTTTCCGTTTACATTTAATTTCTATGCATTGCTTCCTATTCTTAGATAAGCTCTTAATCACTCTTACGGTGCACTCCTTATTTCATATTTATATAGTTTATCTAACAAGATAAAAAACTTATATTACAGTTCGTTTCTTGTTTATTGCATTAATTATAAGGCTATTTAACCTATTTATTACATATATGGTAGATTTTTGCTTTTGGAAACCATATTGTGAGTCAATATATATTACATTTTCATTTATTTACAATATACATTTTCAGCAGAAGTTCTAGTTGTTTTAAACAAACGCTAGGGAAAACAGCATAATGCAATTGTTCTGTAATTTTCTGCCTTTAGGTTAGATCGTTGTTTTTTTTTTTTTTTTTTTTTTTTTTTTTTTTTTTTTTGTCTAATAATTATTTCTTTAAAGGGTGTGGAAATTGTCCAGTAACCAAACATTCATTTGTAACAAATGTTAATGGTTCAGCCATTTTAATATTTGATCATTTGATTAGAAAAGGTATCTAGGCCAGCAGATGTTTTACATTTTGGTTCATTGTTCCCCAGTGATGTCTTCTACCGTCATTTCTGTTAATACAATTGATTTTCAGATTAGTTTACAGTGAACTATTTTTCTGCGTATCATTGATATGCTTTAATATTTAAAGGCTCCACAATATTTTCGTAATATACTTGAAAGACATCTGAACTATTTCTGCGTTTTCCAACTTTGATTCTCTGATTTACAAAATAATGTTCTGCTACACTCTCATTTTCTTATATTTATCAATACAAGTTTAAAAGTTGCCTTAGTTAATGGTAATAGGTATTTACCTTTATTACAGATACATTAGTATTTTCTATTCTTTCTAACATATTGTCTATACCAGTTTCTGAGTTCTTTACTACCCTTGCAGGTACATTTATTCTTACATTTAAGTTATGCCTAACAATTAAACTTGCACTTATTTCTTCCATTTTCTAGGAAATTTATATTAAAAGTTCTTGCCATTACAATTTCCTGTTACTTGATATATTAAAATATTAGATCAGGATATTCTAAAGAAGCTTATTTTTGTCATCTGTTGATGACCAATATACCAATATAATTTCATTGTGTTTCATTTAATTTTGTTGGCATTTAGTTCATATCTACTGCCCTCCAAATTCTGTGTATGCCTTACTAAAGTTCGCCGTATATTGTAATTTATACTATTTAGTAACTAATGGCTACATCACTTTCTTTGTTACAGTACTTGCCTAGCAGAAACCCGTTTTGCTATCCCTAAATTTTAGAGTTCTCCCATAACCTTCTATGGGAATGAGGATACTTTAATATTATTTGCTCCTGCATGCAACTCTACAATATTTATGTACATGAGTCAATAATTTCAGTTTCACATATAATTTTTTGGGCAGCTGCTCAGGACTTACACCACAATAAACGTTCACCCACTTGCATTTTCTACCATAATTTTTATTGAATTGTCGCTTTTAATACAATTTTCATTAGCTCGATGTATCCTCTGGAAAGCTCCTTCTCCAGTTTAACGGTTTTCCTGGACAGCTTTTTCTCCAGTTTGTGAAAGTTGGTTTTCCCAGTAGAACGTGGATCTATGGCCCTTTGTTGTTGTTTTGTCCCTGCAATTTCATTTCTCAATGTTGAATTACTTTTTTCTTTAATATCTTCTTCCTCCATCGAGTTATCAAATCGGTTATTTACAGTTATTCCACAGAATTTGTGTCGTAATCTAGCCTTACTACCCTTCAACATTGCATCTGCAGTATTCTTAAGAATAATAATTATTTATTACTATAACCTTACTTTTCCATCTTTCAATGTTGTATTTTTTTATTTATAACTTTTCCAAGTCTCTTTGCAACATCGCTATTACCTTTATTTTTTACTTTCGCTCAAGGACTACTTGTCTTCGGCTTCTGAGCATACACCCAAATCTTTAACTTGATTTATGCTAGTACTGTGCATCTGTCATGTAACCATTTTAAACCGACATTGCAATGAATTCTATTTAATACTCTTTTTTGACATATTTGCTACTTATATTTCGATTTATACTACGACCACTTACGTGCCACCATCTTAGTCCCTTTTCATCTACATGCATTCCTTACACGCTTTCCAAGATACTCTAAGTCATTCTAGTCACTCTTTTAACCGTTACTAAACTGGACTACGTAGACCGACCGACCAAAGTGCTGGCAGGCTATGTACAACCTGATGGTATTTAGCTGCTTGCCCATATTTAGTAAGATTTAACCGCAGACAGGAAGTTTGTAAGTAGAAGAGGTTTATGAGGTAGCATTTTACTCCTCTGGGTGTATGACAGAATGAAAAACACATTGCACCCTCATGGATGTGGTTATATCAATCAAGAAGTTTCATTTATTGGGGATAGAATTTTGAAGCCAGTCAGATATTGGCTGGATTAGTTCCGGAGCTCAGTATTTGCTGCTGTAAGAATTTTCTCCGCTCGTAACCCATGCGGGTTATTCGATATTGACTAAACCGGCGTCTTGTGAAGCAATAATCCCCAATAGACCTACCCAGGACGCTTTGATGTCGTGGTATATTGGCGTAGATTTTTAGAACATCCTCCACATATAGAAGAGATTAGGCTTAGTGAAGCAGTGTCACGGGAAATGATCGGTCAAAAGACCAAAGATGTACCCATAGTAGCAGCTATCTGCGGTCATACCCCACATCTCGCAGGCAAACAACATTAATGGGACTACGAGCGTTCGGAAGAGTTGTAGCTGTAGGCGAACCAGAACCCAACGTACGGTACAGTGATGCAACTGCCTTCTGCACCCGTGCCGAGAGGTCCCTGATGTGTTCACGAAAAGTTAGACCTCTATCCAGCGCAATACCTGGGAACTGGATGCAGTTTGCCCACTCAATTCTTCGGCCTCAATGTTAAGAGGTAGGACAGTCTGCGGGGGTGTAGCGCTGAGTAAGTAGTATGGCGTGGCCTTTATTCAGATTAACGGACATACACCAACGTCGTACCACGCTTGGACGAGGCGGAGGTGTATCTGAACTGACAATGTGTTTATCTTTACAGGACAGTAGCACTCGACATACTTGACCATTTCAACTTGGGAAGTCTGTCCATGAACACGCCGAAAAGCGTGGGAGATAGCACGCAACCTTCGGGAGCTCCGCCTGTTGCGAGTCTTAATGTAGATGTTTTCCCTGAGAATTTGAAGGTACTTTTCTCCCAATTTCTTCTACTTCCATCGATATATCAGATCCGTTACTTACAGTTATTCCACAGAATTTTTCTCGTGCCTATCATTCACAATTACGTACATAGTATCTTTAAGGACAATTATTTCTTACTTTAATACCTTGCTTTATCATTCGCCAATGCTTTATGTTTTATTTGTAACATTTATTTTGTTCATTGCTATTGCATTTTCTTTTGAGTCGCACTATCTTTCTTCGGCTTCTTCATATTCTTGATAGTTAACTTGATTTATTGCTAGAGTTGTACACTTCTTATATAAGCAGTATAATCAGACATCACAGAGAATTCCTTTTAATACTCTTTTTTCACATTTTATATTTACTGCTTATACGTATTTCGATTTATACTATGGACATCTGTTAAGACACACACCGCCATCTTAGTACCTTTTATCTACCTCTATTCCTTATATGCTTTCCAAGGT
The DNA here is from genome assembly GCA_030765055.1 of Mantis religiosa. NCBI lineage: Eukaryota > Metazoa > Arthropoda > Insecta > Mantodea > Mantidae > Mantis > Mantis religiosa. The sequence continues at coordinate 110,146,627 of CM060947.1, forward strand.
ATTCTCTGTTATTCCACTCATTTTAACCATTCCTAAATTAGAGACAATAAAAATAAGGGCATATTCTCATTCAAGCTCTCATCAGCTACCGCATCTTTGAAGATGGCAAGCGCAGACCTTGGCGAAACGTCGGAAATTTCGAAATTCACTAGAGGGTGCCTACAGGCCAAGAAATATTTTTAATCTGCAAGATGCCGACCGTGAAAACCTCACCTTATATATGGCAAAGAATTGTTTGGTTTTGTATTAATAGAAACAGATATAGTTGACCCGTGCCATGTGATTGCTGAATTGCTATATGATTTTCCTGATTGAATTTACGATCACGATGTCAACTATAAATTCTAAATGCAGAGGAAACATAAAACAGTATTTACCTCGTCCAACCATTCATACCAGCCTTCAATTAAAAGACTAATGATTATGCTACCTTTGCACAGTCAACATACTGCGGCCCTTCAAAATATTTTCAGAGCTGCTGCTATTTTCCAAGCTGCTAATATTTGTTAAACGCCATAGCAGGGGTACCCCGATATTAACACTGAGTTTAACACTTTGTTAAAGCTAGCATTGTTCGATAAAAAGAACTAAATCAGTTTAACATTGCTTTATAAAACCACTCTTTGGTGTTTTTGATTATGATTTGTTTGTTCTCATACAGTTTTCCTCCTTCTAATGAGAGGCTAATATTATTATCAGTTTAAGTGTCATACCCTCTTCTACATCTCTTTTCATATTCAATTTATGTTAGGAGTTTCTTCGTGATTGTGAAGATATATTTAGTATAAATCAGCAAGAATATTACCTATTTAACTGATTAGGAAAGTTCTCTGCTCGTACTTATAAAATGTTCACTGATATTGATATTAAAATAATTTTAATTGCTAGCGTTGTCTTATAGAAAAAGAATATACGTTGTAATTCCATCGCGAGTATAACAAAGAAAAGTTTACAAAGTTCATCAAAATGTAGATATTACTTCAGTGTAACATTTTAAAGAGATTAGTCCTTCTGGAGCTGTCTAGAGAGGACGATATACAACCTGTCGACCAAGCAGCGCTCATGTCCAAGGGGGCTAATATTTACCTATTTCGAGCAAGCATCTATACCATCAAGTCGACGTACACCACGAAACCCAGAAGCATACCTCAAAGCTAGGAGAATGAAATGATGAAAAGGAAATCGTTGTAGACCAGGAAGTCTTCCAACATTCACGTAACAATCAGGAAAACTACAAAAAAACCCAAGGTAAGAGTGGGCTGTCAACAGGATCTAATGAACCCGGGATCTTCCAAATGTGAACCTCAAACGATACCGCGGAGCCGTCTCGCTAGTTAACTCTTGATTCGATTTCCTGTAAAGAGAATAAAACATATTCATATCTGTGTCGATTGGAGCCTGATTTACAGAATGGGGATTTTCCTTGTTACCGCTTTGTAAATTGTCTCGAGGTTAATTATTCACTATTATCGCTAGCAAAATAGCAGACACCTACAGTCTGGGAATCATGTCCCCTTTTCGAAACCTTCACGATAGAATAGGTCTCGTGTTTCATTTTATACGCTACGCAGACTAGCAACACAATAAATTCTGCTTCTCCAGTATCAGCTTGAAATATAGTCGTTCACATTTACAAGCATCTGTCAGACGACAGGACTTTGCTGTAGGTAAAATATGAGGACAAAAGACAATGCAAGTGTCCAACAAAAGAAGAAGATGCCTTCATGGATGAGTTGACAGGAACTGATAAATCTTCAAGTTGTCATATTGCCAATAGAAAAAAGAGATGAAGACAAGATGTTTAGATTGCGGTCTTTGCATATTGGAATCTGTGGTCCTCTCCGATGAAAAAGGCATCTAATGTTAAATTGACATGACTTTCGCTACCGTTTTTGTTCAAACCATTATTACAAAAACTTAATATTTATCTTTTTCATGGATTCTTAAGAGCATAGTGCCAACTACTTTAGTTGTGAACTTCTAGTCTTAATAAGATAAGACATATACAAGAAAATTTTGTAAAACCATTTTCTGAGTTTGAACCACTTTGCACTTAGCCGTTTTCTTTCTTAAAAGCTTCTAAGTTAAGTTCTGAAATCTTTCGCTCCTGAATATGCCTCCCATTCCCAATTTTAAGCCGTCAATTTTTAATAGACGGTTCACGAGCTCTTTTGAAAAAGTTACAGAGGACGTATATATTGCTTCACTTTAGCAAATACATGCACCTTACTATAACCATGCCTATAGCCAAGAAACAAGCTAAAGGAATTCTGAATGGGAATGTAGTTTCCATACGTGAACCGGTACAGTTTCTGATCTTAATATAGTTTCTGCAGCTTGTAAAGTAATATAACCTGCTTTTCTCCTACATGTCTGCACATTATGAAATCACCTAAGTCCAGACAACCATGTGTTAGCTATATGGGATTATTTACAGCTAGTGCATGAACTGACATATGCAGCACGAGAAGGATTGATGGTAGCTTTCGTATGCGCTCCACATTTGGAATCTTCATCATAAAAATTACACCAGCCATTTTACACTCACATCTTCATTACTGGGGAATAGAAAGTCTGCGTAAACTAAACAAAAGAGAAAATGAGGGCGATCAAAGCGCACGCATTACATTAAATGTTCTCTGACATTTGAACATTACAGGTGCAACCACATCGTAATTTTCAGTTTCCGCTTTATTTGTATTTCATAATCTACAATAGTCATTAGCCTGCAGTAACTGTCCACTATGACAGGAAGCCTGAGGTGTGATTCTGCAGCTCGCGCGATTACAATGCCTCTAGCGGCTACTAGTAGAATGTTTTTTCCCAACTGAACAGAAAAATAACCTTTGCTATGTAAAATTCTCCTTAAGGATAATATGGGTCAAGGAGGAGACGTTTATTGTGGTACAAGTTGTGTACGAGTACTAAGCTTAAAAAAAATCTAGATATAATGCCAATTTCCGATGTATGTAAAATGAATTCATAAGATTTTCCATCTTATATATTAATGAGCCAATTGTGGTTGAGGCAATTTATGAAAGAAAACAATTGTTAATGGTATATCGTTATTCCTACACATGCGATGTTTACTATATTTCATTAAAATATTGATTTATAATGTTCTAAAACGTTTAAATAATAAGGGGAAATTTGTTTATTTTTCCAAAATAACACGTAACAAAAGTATATGTACCTATCTACATTTTTATCTGCTGAAGTGAACTTAGTAGCCACTAGGAGCGCTAGTTTGACTTCATACGTAGCTTCGTGACTACATATAGTAAACTATGCAGTTAATAAGATCAGGTAACGAAAGGCATAGCAATGCATACTTTGGGATGGGGGGATTTAAAGGATAATGATGAATAATTGAGATGGGTGAAATTATGCTTAAACGAGCTTAGACCATAAAATCAAAGTTGCCAGACATTTCTCTTCTCACAATAAGGGAAATCCCCTTATCTCAAAAACTCACCCTAAACGAAATTCAAACTCAAGACCTCTCAAATGTCACATAGGCACGCTATCTTCACACCATAAAACTTAAAATTATTATTATTTCTCCTTCGGAGCATATGACTGAACTACATCATACATTTAAAATATTAAATTATTAACAGGAATTAGTTGTATAAATGCAAAATTTTTAATTTCTTTTGTAGGCCCTAAAACATGTAAACGTAAAATCTTATTGACATAGGTAGGTATATAGTACGACGTTGTAGATGATTTATGTTGGTGGACCAATTAATTATAGTCAAACTTATGTTTCGCCGCAACTTTTATATCTTCTGGAGGCACAGAAGCTTGAAAATATTGACCGCATTATCTGTGCCATGGAGGAGGGTAAATTCAGCCCCACTCTCACCTTGCTTGATGGGTTGCCAAGCTAACTCAACTGTTTTCATAAGGAAGGAGATACTAGCTGTGAATCAGTAATTGTACTGTTAAAGGATCACCATTATACTTATCCCAAATGCTTCGAATGGAAATGTTGTCAGCCAGTACGTTGATAAAAAAGTGTTTCAGGTGTGGAAAACACATTTGATTGGCCACATATTGCTTAAAGAGGCTGTTATGGAAAGTGATATACCTATCATACAGCTAATCAAAGGACATTGTGACGCAGCTATATGCTGAACTTATTAAATGAAAGGCGCTGACTGGCAGATTGAAGAGATATGGAGAAATAAGGAGGAGCACCATCTCGGTGTTAAGCTCTCGAAACGCTCGCGACATAATTCTGGAAGCTTCCAGAAACTCCTCAGTGTTATATAAGCGATAGGCTTCCCAGAAACGGATAAACTACCACCTTCCCAAGGATGCCCTTGTTAGGTAAGAGCTGCCGCTTCATCCGTTCGTACCAAACAACGCCGCGTTAAGCTGCATCGGGATTGTTCATAGTTGGAAGGGTGCTCGCACATTAGAAACCTAGCCATACTTACACTCCCTTTTGTCCATATTCCTTTCAGCTTCTCGCTTACTGGTACCGCATCACCTGATGGTCGCGCAAGCTGCCAGCCAAGTGAAGCGGCATTCGACATGTGAACCTTTAAATTAGGTGGACACCCCGGCGCCAGAGACCCACGTAGAAGCCAACTACCGCTGCACTACACAGAAAACGCTTGCATACAAGACACTATTTACGATATCGCACGGATAAATCCGTAAAACAGTTAGAGATTTACCCTCCGCCCAGGTAAATCCGGGCGACCTGTACTCCCTCTTGGTTTTTGGCTCAATCGGTCAGTAAAGGAATTGTTCTTGATAAGGCAGTAAGTGCTAGTTAGTGAAGTTGACATACTAGTGGTGTTGCTTCGTTTAGATAGTCTTGTGTTAGATCCTCCGCGAATGAAGCGGAAGGAAGAAGAGAATGCTTCGCGTCTGATTTATTCAGCCCTTCGTGGGAGGAAACAAAAGACAGTGATATTTTAAATCACGTTACTAAAGTGACAATTAAGATTGCAGTAAATCGAAATGGGGAAGTTACAATGAGGATTAAACTACATTAGTGAAGTGACAGTGAGAAATGAACTTAATCACGTTCAGTAAATGATTAAAAACTTGAACAGTTACAGTATCATCATTGCGTACTCATAAAAAACAAAGTAATTATATGAACATACACTAGCGAAATACATGCTTAATCTTTTGCACTGGCATGTCCCTGAACAATGAAATTCCGAAACATCAGGGCATCTTCTTGAATTAACACTACTTTTAGTATAAAAGCGAGCAAATAGTGTTAAATTAACTTTCTTATTTACTTCATTTTATTTCAATTTAACTTGAAGTATTAAAAGGAAAGCAACCATTGAAATTGGTGTGTCTACATCTCGAGAAAGCAGCGGTTAGGATTAGGAATTCTTGGTAGAAATAAAAACGAAAACCAAATTTAATTTTTCAAATAGTTCTCTTTTTTGTGTTGCGAATGATTGCCTCCATACCCGCCAGTGCCAATCTGACATTATAGTGCATTAAATGTTATAATTTGAAATGCTATAATGCATTTTCTAAGCAATTTTGAACGTCAAAATTTTCTGCACGATTGACTATACATCAAATTTCGTTGAAAAAGTTCATGTACATTCCATAAGGCAAACATTAAAAATTGTATGTAACGGTTCAATGCCCAGAGTTCTCCAATAACTGAAATTAAAACAATAAAACCAGTGAAACAATATAGATTTAGAATGATGTGTATTTTTAAAACCAAAATCACTAGAAAAATATTATACGAGAGTTTTGTGTGATATGAGTGTATATATTTATATTGTGTAGAAATTTTGACATAGCACAGTATGCATGTTTAAAGATCAGCATTTAAAAAACTATAAAATATACAAAAATGAAACTTTAAAATAGTCATTGCTTTCTAGGAGAAACTTAAGAATGGCATTCAAAATATTAAGTGTTCGTTTCTGTAGCGTAGATGGAAGTTTGCGTCGCTCAGGAGGTCCTGAGTTAGAATCTCAGTAAGGATGAACTACCTGGATAAGGGGTTTTCCAGGGTTTTCCCTTATACTGAAAGATGAATGTCGGGGGACTCTTAAGTTTAGTATCCCGGACTCATTTGAGCAAAATTTCAACCATTTCATTCATCGTCCGGTAAGACTTAATGTTGGAGGACGTAAATTTTAAAAAACGAAATTAATGAAATTGTTCAAGAGTAAATTGTGCCTTCTGATGCAATTAACTTCAGAGAATAGTGTTTTCTGTGATAATTTCCTTTAAGAACTTGTAACAGATGGGAAGCCTCACGATCAAGAAAGTGATGTTAATAGCATAACTCAGGACCTATCTAAAAAAGAAAGTATTACTTTTACGAGAGCAGCAGTTTCTGGGAGAAATGCCCGCTTGCCGACCACTAATATCCACAGCATCTAGAAACCGGTGAGCGAGAATCTGGTTTGGTTTCTCATATATGGTATTGTTCCTAGCCGGCGCAGTCGATATAAAATGCTCATTAGGCATCCCTTTTAGGATCAGCTCCTTAAATTCAAAATTTACAGCTCTAACAGTTACAGAGCAAAATATTAGAGAGTAAACCTTCCACTCCAGAATGTAAAATATCCACGTTCATCACCAACAAAATCTGTAATAGTCTAATAAAACTGGTGTACTTTACAGTCTTTTTCATTTTACATTAATAACTTTAGAATAGAATTGGATATTTTCTCCTTTAGATGTCAATAGCAAAACTTGTTACAGTTGCTTCTTCAGCCAGAGTAATTAAAAAACAAATGTGATATAAAGATTACTAATTACGAAATTCGACAAGCACAGTAAGTAGTAAGAATAAAGCTGAAAAATGTGAGGGTAATTAATTCAAGGAATAGGGACAGTTTCTAAATTCCAGGTGTGCAAATATTTATCAGGATTCAATTTGAATGGCTTTCCCAATATATTTTCTGTGTTGTGTGGTTTCCGAAATAAGTTGTGGTGCCTTTAATGACCGTTCAAAATGAAATGTTTGATAAAAAGTTCCGTCGAATGTAAAGATTTTGGATTTTTGAAAGTTTGGAATTTGAAATTTGCAGAAACTTAAAGTCAACTATGATAAGTGTTTGTGTGTGTGTGTGTATGTGTGTGTGTGTGTGTGTGTGTGTGTGTGTGTGTGTGTGTGTGTGTGTGTGTGTGTGTGTGTGTGTGTGTGTGTGTGTGTGTGTGTGTGTGTGTGTGTGTGTAAAACTGGTGAAATGTTCAACAATGGACGTACAGATATTCACGACGAAATTCAACCGACGTCCATCTCTCATCACATGATTTGAAGAGTCACGTGAACACCAAAGTCGTACAAAATAGACGTGTAATATCTTGGTTTAAGGGACTACTGGCACCCTAATACAACACGGGAAGTCTGAATTGTGTGGAAAATTTCTTAAATAATGGAGTTGATTTTGAAGAAATAAAGTGAAATTCAGCTCCTGGGTAACATTTAATAATATTTTAAATAAATAAGTCTAAGATTATGGTTTCTAAAAAAGGGGGCAAAATTGAAAAAGGATGAGAAATGGTTCTTGAGGGGGAAAGAGCTTGAGGTAGTGAAGGAATTTGAATATTTGGGAGTAAGGCTGAGTAGCAATGGGGAGTGGGGAGCACATGGTAGGAAAATAATTGCTAAGGGGAAGGCAGCTATGGTAGGATTGAGAACCTGTAAAGATAAGTTAGACATGCCGACAAAATGTTTAGAGAGGCTATATGAGACAATAGTAGAGGCAAAAATGATATATGCAGTAGAGATTTGGGGAGGCTCAGAGATAAGTAACAAAGTTGACAATATGTACAAGTTATTCTGTAAAGCGGCTCTTGGATTGACAAGGACGGTTCCAGGTGAAGTAGCACTTCTTGAAATGGGGAGGACTAGGAGAAAAGGAATAATCTTGGAGAGAATAGTGAAATTTTGGCTTAGTTGTTTGAGTAAGGAGAATGGAAATATTTTAGAGGTATGCATGGAACAACAGAGAACATTAGTAAATAACAGTCGTTGGAAAGTGCTAGAGAGAACTATGGACAAAATAGGAATGGGGGATATATGGAGGGCATCTCCAGGTAATGAGAGAGGATTTTGGAAAAAGGAAAGGACAAGAATGGAAGATACAGAAAGGCAAGAGATATGGGAAGCATGGAAAACAAAAGTTCATTGAAATTTTATAGGATTTTGAAAAGGGACTAGGGAAGAGAAGGTTATATAGACAACTGTAGTAGGATTGAAAGGGAGGGATTAGCATGGATGAGAACAGGTGCAATATTTATGAAAGGATTAAGGTGGAGTGAGGTAGGAATATGTGAATTAATCGGGGGGGAAGAAAGTGTAGAGCATTATGTAGTAAGATGTGAAGAAGTTGAGAAGTGGAGGAAGGAGGCATGGGAGAAAAACTGGGAGAAAATTGAGGGTAAAATTGTAACAATAAGAATGCTAACAGGGAAGCAACGGAATAGGAATAAAAATGTAGGAATATTTCTTAGTAAAATGAAAGATAAATGGTTGAGGAGAGTTAGAAGCAAAAGTTATGAAGGGGGGAAGGAAGTAGGGGTGGAGGAAGGATTTTGTAGGGAAAAGTAAGGGATACAGGTAATCCCTCAGTGAAGCATAAGGCTGTTATGCCAAGCTGGCTGAGGGATGAAAGAAGGTAGTCACTCAATTCTTTTACATAGGTTAAGGAAGAATAGAATGTAAATAAAAGGTTCTCTGTAATATAATTGTAAATTATTTTCTTATGTACAAATAAAATATCATAATATTTTAAATACACTGAAGTCAAACGGCCGTTACTTCCAGGTTTACCCTTGTAGTCTCCTATACGTTTACGGGAATTCTGAAAACGTATTCATGATCGAAATAGCAATACAAATTACAAACTTGGACAGATATTAAGTATCTACAGGCGAAGCAAAATTTAAGTCGCGGCAGATTCAAACATTTTCTAACATCGAGAAGTGATATCTTCTGATATTACGGGATTCTCTCGATCATGATGCGGTTGTGTGAAGTAATCAAATGTGGACCAGCTCTGTGTAACGGTGTGATATCATTACGTCGATAGAAAGTGACAGTAGAAGAACTTTCCTTACTAAGTGCCCGGAGCACATCCGGTTCACCTGCAAGTTTCAAAGGAAACGAAAGGAATATTTACTGTGACAGGGAATGTAGACTAATTAATGTTCAAGTTCGTACGAGTGCACCACCTTGAGGACATTAACCCGTTTGTTAGAACTGTGCGCTCAAAAAGCACGGATTATCTGACGTCAAATGCCAAGGTAACGTATCAAATGCACTAAAATCTCAGTTGTAGGTTATCAAGGGGTGAAAACTAAAATAGTGTATAAATGAAAGAGGAAAAGGTTAATTTTACTATGGCACTGAAGATATACTACAAAAACTAATTGTGTATCATCTATGAGAGAAACAAAAAACAAAACAAAAACAATTAAATCAATAATCAACATCATACTTTATTGAGAACACTTTTCTTATATCCTTATCATTCTGTTATTCCCATTTCGGACTAAAAAGAGTCAGAATACTTTACACTGCTTCAAACAGAATCGTTGAATTTTCTTTTCCACGTAGTCATTACACTAATCGATTATGTGCACTAATCACAGAAATGCTGTTATTATTTAAGCTTTGAGCTGATAAAGATCGTTGTGCAATTTATAATTCTTTAATTGTCTCCCACACACTGGTAACTTTTTCATTATTTAGGCTTATTTCATCATCGCCATTATCAGTTTCTGGCTAACTGATTTATTCTGCTTACTCTCCCCGTATGAAGTACCTTACAAATCACAGCCTGAGGTCAAATGTCTTTCGAAAAATGTCTTTATGGCTCAGAAAGAGAAGAATATCCAGTGATCAATCCAAAGCTTTGTATGAGAGCGAGAACGGAGTAGATGTGAAATTTTGATGAAATTGCGTGAAATTATGGTGAAGTGGATGAAAGGAAACATGTCATTGAAGCAGCTGGTGGACTGAATACTAGGGAAACCAAGATCTCGGAGAAAATCATTCCAGGTGCCGCTTTGTCTACCACATACGATTTCCTGGAATCGAACCCGGGCCGCCTTGGTGAGAGGCAAACGTTCTAACCAGTCGTCTCGACGCCTCCATTATGGGTATCATCAGATACACCTAAAGCCTTTTGACCTACATGCTATTAACATGTACGCTGTCTTATCCAACGTGCGTACTACTTTATGCTACGACAGCAAGGGTGCATAACATATCTTAACATAGACATAAAAACGAATAAGTAAATTAATTGATTTGGTGCAGGGAAACTAGAAAAATGTGACGTATTCACGAGAAAAAGTATACCTGGAAAATACCATCCAGCTAAATTTACAAAGTGCTTTGAAATGAAAAAGAAAAATCGTATATTTATTTGCTAACAACAGTGATAAGCTATAAATGAATTTCATATTTAAATTCAGATTGAAACTGATTCAAAATTACATCCTGAAATCTCCTTTGCATTCCTATACAAATATTGAACAATTTCCAAGTCAATGTGTTTTTATTGCATTTCGTTGCTGATACAAAAAGTAAATATTACACTTAAACGTTTGATATGAATATTCTATTTAGCGACTGTGTGCATTTCACTACTGGTGCACGGAGCACTTCTTCAACAGCTTCGGTAATTCTAAGTTAATAAGATATTTAGTTTTAATTCCAACTGATCAAAATCAAAACCACCTGTACATGGTAGTGGCGCATCTAATTAAAGGATCACTAAAAATGTAAACTTGTTTTTGGAAGAGAAATGGATCACTACGTTTCAACTGTTAATATAATATCTGAAAGAATAAGTATTCGAAAGAAGTACAGTTTGCAACAAAAATCGTATTTTTCTAATGCAGAAAACTAAAAGATCGAAGTTAAATTTTTTATTTCACACCCACATGAAATCTAGGAAGGATAATACTTAAATATATGATTTAATACTTGCATATTTTATTGGCCGTCATCAAACACAGGTATTAAAAATCGAGTGAGGTGACTCCGCAGCAATGTGGAAGATCGCATTTGGTAGGTACCAAGTCGACTGCCCACTCTGGCCTTCAGTTTTTCATAGTTTGTCCTGGTCGACAGGTGAATGCTGGGGTGGTTTCTCATCTAACAAGATTTCTTTTCCATTTAATTCTCTTTCCTTATATTTCAGATGTGATTCTAGGTTATGTGATCTGCGACGGTGCTGGAAGAATGATTCGTTGTCCTCTCGAGACAGATACAGCCTGGAACTATTAGGGACTTCCGCGCGTCTCTGCGGTCAATCTGCCTGTGAACTGTAGCTTCCTGTGGTTTTTCCACTTCCTACCTTCGTCCGGGAAGTGTTGGGCACAATAGATCTTTGCAGGGCCGAATGAGGTGTTCCCCCGTTATACACAGGAGTATTTAAACATAAAACCGGTTAAAATAATCTACTGTTTTTTGATACCATATGATAGGATAAAACATAATTTTGCACCAAAATTTGTCGTATTTGAAAATTAAAGAACATATTAGAGGATAATAGATTAATCAAATTCATTGTTTCATTAATGTTTTTGTTATGTATGTTTTCATCATTCTCATCATCTTCGCTTAGAGATAAAAAGGTAATATACCAATAGAGAAATATCAAGTAATTACACTCTTGAAATAATTAATTTTTCAGAATTCAAATTAATAAGCAAAGTTGCATATTGGAGAACAAGTTCATTTTAGTTTACAGCAGTTAAAGGTTCAACCCCCTAATTCACAAAAGACAAGACCAGACGCGTATACCAAAACAACACTTTCTCCAAAATGTATTCTCAAGTAGGAGATTAATAAACACTTTTCCTAAAAATACATTACTAAAACAATCAACAAAACAATGCTTTAAGATAACGCATGTACCTTCCGCTTCCATTTTCATAAAGCGTTTTATGTCTACTCCAACACCACAAACGAAAACGGAGGGACTGAAGACATACATTTTCCACAAGAATTTGGTTTTGACTGACTTTGCAGCATGAACCCAAAGAAGGAAATGTTCTTAGATGGAGCAGTTGTCGAACCCTAAGAATGACAGGCATAGAGATGTCTAAGAATCTAGACTTATTTTATTTTTGGACGTTGTTATGGTGCAAATATTTCTATAAGTTAAATAACCCTATTGCCGTTTTCTTATTAAGCATGCGTGTGCACCAAAGTCCAGAAATAGCAGGAAAGAGAAACCATTTTCCCATTTCCAATGCTTGCGGTACTGCCAAGTTGCGTGGATAGGATCGAGAACCGGTGCTTTAGAAATGAATTAGAGCCAATAGTTTACCTTGTGAAACTCGTAGAACACGTAGACGGCGAAATGACGTGATAGAAAATTTAAGCACCCTAAGGAAACGCAGGTCAATGCCTCTTAGTACGTGTTTAAAACAGTTTCTTCCTCTTTTTAATGTAACGGAACAAAAGTTTATTAGCCATTATTTTCTAAGCTTCATTGCATTTATAGGAAAATAACAAGTTTTAAGGTAGACCTAAATTAATAAATAACGTAACCTATTTTACATAGTCGTTTAAACGTATAGGATCTTATGCAGAGGAAGACAGCTTCGAGAGTTGTGACGTATTTCAGCCGGGAGCGAGACCTGCAGTGTGTGTGACGTCAGGCAAGAGCCATGTAGTACCAAGTTACCTATATAACTGGCGCTGTGAGTACAGAATCTGAGGGTTCAGTCAGGTGTAGCACACTCGATGACAACAATGTAGCTGCCACGTACCAAATGGAGCTGTTAAATTTACAATGTGACGATTTATTGAAGGAATAATATACACACAAGAAAGATTGGCTGATTTTTACAAGAATGCCCTCCAAACCATATTTCCGAGATTATTTTCACTTGCCGCACGGACATTGTGTATGTTTGGCTCGACATATGAGTGCGAATAGTGTTTTTCTGTTATGAAATTAGCTAAGTCCAAACCCCGAAATACCTGTCGGTTCACAATCTAACATGCAGTCTTCGATTACAAAATTCTTAGACATTACGTCCTGACATTGATAAACTAGTTAAAGAAAAACGAAACAGAAAGTGTCGGAAAATGTCCACGTAATTTTGTTCTGGATTAAAAGTGGTATTCATCTAATTTCCAGAGAAAATTACTTTATGTTTTATTTTATTTACTTTATAACATGCCTGACCTTCAGATAAACTACGAAGTTAAGTATTATATATTTTCTCATAGCACAGAGCCAAATTTTGATTGTTTATAAAATGTGACCAATTGTTTAATTAAAGCGGTCAGCATTAATATTACAACACCCAAGATGTAAGTTGTGCATATTATTAATACCTGTCTTTCCTGCGGTGTCGGAACCCCAACACACTATTTCATTCCTTTTGGGCAGCAAAAATCAGCGCGGTGACGTCACACACTGACCTGCCTTTCGTTCGGGGGCATATTTGGCGGTTAGAGCTGACGGAGCTGACGTCACATCGCCAGTACCTGTCTTCACCTGATCTTATATATACTGGAAATTAATTATTCTTTCACACTGGTCGTGTGTAGGCTAAATTGTGGAAACGTAGAGTCAGACTGAAAAATTCAATGCCATAGCCGGGATTTGAACCACGGATCTTCTGTTTTCCGTCCAGCCGCACTACCATTGTGCTACTATGGCCAACGTGCCGATATGACATTACATTCTCCAACTGACTCGTATTTATGTATACTGTTTTCAGATAATACAACTGACCAGGGGATTACTAAGCATCAGGTATATTTTCTTACTAAAGAACGCATCATTTCATTACACAATCCAACAAAGTAAGCTATTCTAATACTTTGTGAATGTTCTTTGTTAGACTGCTGCATGGTATCTAATTTGCTGAGTGTTGCAGGTTCTGTTTCCTCCGGTAGAGATCAGTATGTTACATAATAATAAATCCGGATTTACATGCCTAAGAAAATATTGCCATGAGTAATGATGATAGAAATGATTTTGTGATACTTTTAATACCTATTGTTAAATGGGCAATGAAACGTGAATTTAAAATTATTTGCACTTAATTTTAGTACTTACACATATTTTACTTGCTGCCTTTATCGTTAACGTATAATAAATAGCAATGCTTTTTTATGGATCTTTCATATTAAAAAGGATATCTTAACGGCATTTGTTTTTGAAAAGAGGGGCTGTTTATGATTATGTTCCTTATATCTCGAGAGCAGCTCCGTTATATCAGTAAACATTAAAATTTTTAACAATGGATAGTGTCGCGAAAGCGTATCTACGATCGCGCGGCTTCTTTACACGACCTAGGCGGGCAGTGTGTACACAAATAGCCTGCAGATAAAGATGACACGCAGATAGGGGTCTGCCGAAGCAAACAACTGAGATAAATGTAAATTTCTTGTTACTTCTTGACTGATAGAGACTGTTCGGGTTCTGGTTTATTTTCGAATAATCTAGAAATTATCAGTGAGGTATTAAATAGGCAACGACTCGCCAGGAGTCGAATTGCAAGTTGTAAAACAGTGAGGTAGGCAGTAAACAGCTGAGAGGTGTGTTGTTGTAACACGAGAGTCAGCTGTGTTGATGTAATGAGAGCTGTTTGTTATTGTCATCGGCCTTGGTGTTGTAGATTGTGATATGTGATGTAATTCCGCTGCTACGGAGTGTATTTCTAAGTAAATTGATACCGAAATTAAAGGATTGAAATAAGTAAAGAATCATGATGGATTTCAAAGGAATGTTGGTTCTTTGTTACAACACGTGCAGGTGTAGTTGAGACAAATAGCAGTTGGGGTGAATAGTTGTTTTAACAAACGAAATGTAAGAAACAGTGTCCTGAGCAGAGTTCTAAAGGCTAGCACTTGACCTTGTTGAATAAGGCATTCTTCGGACCCTTAATAATGGCATGAGCATTACCACATTGGACAAGATTGTTACAAAGGGCATCTTTGTGTGAAAAGAGGACTTCGAGAAAGTGAAAGTCACACTTACACCCACGCGCAGCTGTGGTCATTCATTCCGAGGCGTGAGGCCGATTTGGGCAGTCCTCTTCTTCTGTTTTGGTCGAGGGCAGACCGGAAGTGTGAGAGAAGATATTTGTCGGTTTATACGTAAATAATTAAGTATTATCGACTAATAAGCATATCGCCTTCAATAACTTTCTACGAACCCATAAGGTCACAATATTATTGCTAAGTTTTAAGGAAATAGAATTTTTCTCATTGCAGTTCATTGAATATCTATTAAGTGTTTATTTAGATGATTTGTCACCTCCTCTTTCTAGTACACTGGATTACTGGAAAGAAAACTCAAAATTTCCAAAACTAGAAAAGTTAATCGCTACATATTTGTGTATCCCACTTGCAGCAGTTTTCTCTGAAAGACTATTTAACACAGCAAGACGCATATGTGGTAGAAACAGTTAATAAAAACCTAGAAACGCGGATTGTTTCAAAAACGCACTTTGCTTTCAAATTTCTAATGTAATTTAAAAATAAGTGCACTGGTGGTTTAAATTTTGAATTAAAAATAAGTGCACCTAATTAATTTCATTGCCTATACACAGTTCCTCCAACATTCTATTTTGTCCTGAAACTAGTAGAAATGACAGTATCGAGTATCGAAGTATAGGACATCGTGGAAAATGTCGTGTACCGGTATCGAGTATCGACCCATCCTAATGATAATGTATTAAATATATTTTAAAATGGTTTAACATATTGAAACTAATTGATTGCGGGTATGTTAATTTTGATTTCCTGTTGTCTACATTGTAACAACTTTCTCCATGACCTGAATTAAATTTCATCTAGCGTCATTAACGGAAAGTCTTATCATAGAGATAAGGCAATGAAGGTGCAAGTGGTACCAACTTTTTTGTTTCATTTATATTTCGGTTTGACTGAAACTTGTTTCTGGGGACTTACAAGAGTGGTAATACAACTTGGCTCGACAGCATTACAAAATATATTGATATAATGGTTTCAATGACTTGTTTTTGTAATAGAAATTCCCGAACCTCTCGTATAATTAGGCCTAAATCAGTGTATTAGATAAATTTGATACATGCAATAGTTAACCTAAACTATGCATAAATATAATATATAGGACTGCTGTAATGTATACCAAAATCGGCTGTTTTATCATCACATCACCTCCCCTAACCAGTGGCGTTAATTTCTATATAGTCTCTAGAAACTATTTTCATCAAAGCTTACTTTTCTATTTACCAACATCGTGTTAATAGAGGTAAATATTAGCAAAAGTACTCTTTTGATAGTTATTTAATTGTAGAGTATCCATTAAAATCCATTACAGTAAAATTTAACATAGAACATGCTGTATTACACCTCCTGTACAAATACATGAAATTGCTGACCTTAAGATTTACTTGCTGACTCAGGTTCCCTGGCTATAAGCCTTTGGTTTTCCTGAACAGCTTGATACCATTTCTTCTTGACCCTTTCTTCTTTTATCCTAATCAACTTTTCTCTTATCCTATATAAGAAATCTCCTATACATCTATTTTTATTTTCTCCCATCCCCGTTAGCATGCGTACCGCCAATATCTCTTTACTTACACTGTACCATTTCTTATCCCATATTTTTCTCCTCTAATTTGTTAGCTCCTTACATTCTATTAGGTAATGAACATTCCTTTCTTCATCTCCACAAAATCCACATATTCCTACCTTATTACTTCTCAGCCCTTTTATTCCTACTCTCATCCATGCTATGCCTTCTCTTCCAGTTTTGCCACATTGATCTACATATTTCTCCCTACCCCATTGTCTTTAATTGCTTATAAAATTTCAAAGATTTCTTTTCTTCTAAACTTTCCCATATCTCTTGCCTATTTATGTCTTGTAGTCTAGTTCTCACTTCCTTCCGAAAACCGTTATAATTTGTCTCCTCTGCTCTCCATAGATCTCCCATGCCTATCTTTAATGTTATTCTTTCCAATTCCGACCACCAACTATTTGTATTTTTGATGCTTTTCTGTTGCTTCATGCACAGATTCAATAATTCCCCTTTCTGCCCTTTAATACACTTATACCAGAATTTCAATATTCTCTCTATTATTATTTCCCTCCTTTTTGTATCACCTAACTCTAGTGATGCCACTTCTCTTGGTGCCAATTTTGGCAGCCCTAGTAGTTCTTTGCAAAACAATCCGTACATCTGGTCTAATTGTGTTCCTATCTCTGATATGCCCCATACCTCCACTACATACATTGTTCTGGCCTCAACAACCGCTTCATATATTCTTTCTAACCATCTAACTGACATCCCCAGTTTATGTTTACATATTCTTACCCCTGACATTGCCGCTTGTGCAGCCCATCCTCCACTGCTACACATCCTCACACCTAAATAGTCATACTCTTTTACCACTTCTACCTTTTGGTCTCCTATGAACCATTCCTCTCCTTTCCTAAGTATGGATCCTCTTTTAAATACCATTTTTTTTTTTTTTTTTTTTTTTTTTTTTTTTTTTGCTGTTTATTCTTAGTCCCCAGTCAGCACAAAACCTATGGATTGCCTCAATTGATTTTTGTAGACCTGTTACGGAAATTGCTCCTACCGTTAAATCATCCGCATACAATAAACCAGCGATTTCTTTGTTCATTATTATTGGGCAATGGGCATTGATTCCTTAACCCTCCCTATTATGTCGTCTATAAATAAATTGAATCGTCTATAAATAAATGACTCAATTTGCACCCCTGTATTAAACCTAACTTCTGTTCGCCTTCCTCTGATAATACATTCAACCCACGTCTTATTCTGAATTTCACCCCACTATAAATTTTATCAATTTCGATTATAAACTTCTTGCTCACCCCTTTTCTGCAAAAGTCCTTAGTTTGATTGGCAATTCGTTGCAGATACAAGGGGATAGAGGAAATAGAATCGACAACATGCTGACCTTAAAATTCCATACTCTTTCCATGATATCGCGAGAAACAAGCGAATAGCAGTGACACTTTATGAAGATAACAGTACACAAACATTCAAACCAATATTAAGGGATAGCTGATTTAACGAAATGGTTTATTTCACAGTAAAGTTTATTTGAATGAAGTGTATGAGTTAGAGAGATCTATATATTATATGTATTATCGTGCCGCTCAAAACGTTATCCTGGATTTATCTTTGGTAATAGAAACCTCTCAGATAACGCTCAGATTACTCCACGTGGATACCATACATCTGTCATTTGTGATTCCTGCGCATTACATTAGCTGAAGTGATGCTTAGCATACGTCCGAGAAGCGCACCAGTATCCTTGTCATTTTTTCGAGGATAATCAGTGTGTTATTTCAGATGTTTGCATTAACAATGATAAAGCTAGGGTAACCTTTCGAGCAGCACGACAATACCTAGTCATTTTTCACTATCTCCTAATGTTCACCAATTATATAAAATTGTACAAAATTCCTCCCAATGAAGACGCATTCATTCCAAAACATTTAAGACTTATTTATTTGTCATTGAAGTGTCTTAAACAGATTATATTTTATTTCAAATCATTACAGACATTTTTCCCTTAAATATACAACATCTCGAAAAATGTTCCAAGTAAATGGTGTTTGGAGTTGGGAAATTTTCATGCAAATCTTCCAGTCATATGTGTTAAATTGCTAAACTTAAATACCAAGTTTGGTAATTATAAAAAAGGAACTTTTGAGTCACCAGGTACACGGACCTCATTTAAAAATGCCGTCTTATTAAGGGTGCCTCAAAACGTGCAACTTTCTTGAAATCTCAATGATTTACTTTTTTGTGGAGTACAATACCTTCTCTACCTGCGCGACAGAGAAAGTAGAAAGCACACCGACTAAATTCCCAAAGTCGCTGCTTGTAAACAGAAATAAAGTGTAGGTTACAACTCAACCACCAAAATGGCCCCCATCTGATATATGCGCTGTGATACTTAAGATGGCCATACAGTCGTGTTGCATCATGGCCTAATCCAGGCTAAATCATCACAGTTAGAATATTGGTTTTCTATGACATTTATGTTGATGTACTGAGTCATTAAGTACACACCTTGCTTCAAATGGGTCTTTCCAACAGTTGACAATACAAGTATGCTATAAACAGTTTTCTAGAAGTTGACTTAAGGAGGGGCAGAAGCGTAATGTCATTTCAACGCAGTTGTTACGTGATGGCACGATGCAAGTAGTAACGTCCTACTGACTGATAAAATCGCCTCACGTCCACACTATTGTCCACATCGCGATACCTGTTTTGGAACAACACCTCACTTCACTTCCTAGAGTACGTCATATATTTAGATCCTCTGTCGTCATTCAGTACATATTTGGTGTCTTCAGGAAAAATAGAACCTTTCGAACTTCCTGTTAGCAGAAAACAATCATCTATTTCTTTACAAAATTCTGTTTACACACATATAGCATGTCAAAACATATATTTTATAATATCCTAGGATTCATTCTTACTTATTGCGCTGCTAAACGTGTGAACTAAGAAATCTTCAATGTACACTTCAAATAAAATTCTCTTCCATATTGTATAATTTTCACATAGATCTATAAAATACAAATGCATATCCCCACATAATTTGTCACTTACATTATTTTTCCCTTGGAATACACTAAAACATGCGTGAAACGGACCCATATGCCGGAAACCTGGAAAAACAGAAAATAAATTTCGGAACGAAGCTATTTCCCATGTAAAATGTTGCTCTTAAGCCGGAAAACTGCCTTAGGCGGAAAAGGAAATATTTTTCGGGAACCGTTTGTGTAAATAACCTGATTTAAACAGATTATATTACATATAATAGGTTACAACGTGCGTATTTTAAAAAGTGCAATAATGTTGAAGGAAACTGCAACTGCACCTGCACCGAAGTTCTATGAAGCATAAAGTCATAAACTATAATCCTTCGAGGAAAATGGAAACAAACCATTAGCTCATTCAACTGTCTTCCAACACACATGGTAAGGGTACAACTGTTCTCCAGTGTGTTCATTCTCAGTGTCGTTCTTACAAGTGATGAAGTACGAGTGAAAGAAAACTGTAAACTTTGGTGATTTTAAAAAACATAATCTGTATGTACACATATTCTGTAAAATGAGTTCTAAACATAAGACTATCACTGGAGAAGAAATTTAAGATTATTGAAGGCTGGCCCCGTAGCTCAGTCGGTAGAGCACCTGCCTGCCGTGCTAGGGGTCCCGGGTTTGATTCCCGACGGTGGGGGTGGGGATTTTTCTCCGACCAAGATAATTCCCCATCTTCCCTAGAGTCTGGAAGTATGAATGAGAGTGTGAATGTGTGCGTGATCTAATGATTAAAAACCAAAGATAACGAGTTAACACCTTCAGTGTGTTCCAAAGGAGAACGGCCGCCGATATGACCATAGCAGTTAAAGGCGGGGTATAAATGGAACAAGGGAAAAAAAGGATTATTGAAGAACATGAAAAGAACAAACGTCCAGCTAAAGAATTAACTATGTTGTTTAAAGTGAAAAAAACTCATATCAATGATATTTTGAAAAATAAAATGAAAATTTAAATACGAGTGGCTAAAGGTAACAGCAGGGCATGTGAAACGCACCACAAAATCTACAGAGTATGACGAGTTAGATCTCACTGTGTTCTAGTGGTTGGTTTATGCGCGCGCTAAAGGAATTCCCATTTCTGGACCATTGCTTCAGACAGCTTTAGAGACATCAAGAAAATTAGGCAAAGACAATTTCAGAGCTTCCAATAGATGTCTCGAGAATTTCAAACATCGCCATAACATTATTTTGAATGCTGTGTACGGTGAAGCAAATGATGTTGATATGCAGACAGTTTGCAGATTGGAAAGGGAAAATAATTGAAAACAGACAAACTAGGTGATAGCCTACAATTATTCTGTTTAAGTTCAAAATATAGTACATAATACATATCAGCTTATTATTTACACTTTATTCTATATTATTCCTTTCACTGTAAATCTGTATGGCTATTTCGTAATTTCTTTGTATTCAAACACAACTCTCTGTAAGACGGAAAACTGTTTCAATGGAAAATAAATGCCGGAGTGATTTTAGAGGGGTTTTAGTATTATATACTGTCCAATAATTCTTCAACACTGATTTAATTAGTATACGACTTATAGTTTTAAAATAATTCAAGAACGATAAAGAGTTTCTTCACTGACAATGTTTCATTTCGGTTATGTCGGATTCTCCTTCCTAAATGAAGTAGTGTTTGCTTAACTTCTCAACATAATCATTAAAACAAATGAATGCTTACATAATTACGCCTATGGTCCATCGTGGCCTATAAAAGGCAGACAGTGGAACACTTACCAAGCCAGGCGACTGGCAACACAATGTAGTGTGACGGGTCAACTAAACTGCTTCATTAGCACTCAAATTTTGCATGTCACACGTACACATCCCCGTTTCCCATTGTTTTCCATATATTTATGTTTATATGAGCTAATAAACGCAATGCTTTTCATGAATAAAACAGTATGTTATCCAATTCAGTCGACATGGTTGTTGATAAGGTTGGCACAATATAGCATAGCAAATTTGTAACACTTTCCAAATTGCAATGTAAGCTAACATCTCAATATATTAAGTTATTCAATATTTTCTAAAGATAATATTTTTCATATTCCTTCTTGGATCACAGTTCTGACAGACAGGGATCCGTTACTTCGTTCACTGTATTCGGAATAATTTATGTAAAATCAGTTTTTACTGTTGTATCTTCAACCTTGATTACTAAATTCTTCATCGACTGAGTGGTGACTAGTACATTACTATACATCTTGAACTGAGCATAAATAATAATAATTATTGTTTAAGTTGATGCTTACGATACCAGAAATAAAGATGGATTATATATACTTGCGGGATCATTTCACAAAAAGTAACTATTGGGGATCCATACCTCATCGGGACCCACCTGTTCATGAAATTATCAATTGATAAAAAAACAGACAGGAAAAACTTTAAGTTAGAATTAAGTACTGTAACTTGTGTGTCAACTGATGAGTTTATAAATATTAGTATGTAAATTTCTAACGGGATTTGAAACTAATGATAATATCAACATTTTTCATCAACTTAATTGTTATTCTCGCTATTGTTGTTTTTATTTATCAGACGAGGAGCATTTCGTTCTCCAGAGTAATTATATATATATTCCTGTTCCTATAAGTCATCACACCCCTCAGTTTGGGAAACATTTCTCCTGAGCAGAATTTGCAATATTCTGAGATTAATCGTTTTTTTTCTACAGACATTGGGTTCTACAGACATAGCTTGGGTTCTGATATATCACCGACATCTATAGTAAAAGACAACGGATAAAATATCATCTCCCTAGCAGCCACGTTTATTATCAGCATTTTAGTAATTGCCATAGCTTATGGCAATGCATTCTAAGAGACTGCACAGTGCATGTGATTGGATTTACATATACATAGTTTATCTAAATTTTGCTTGTCTTATAACATAGGTATTCATGTATTTCATAAACTGTATATAGACCTGTGATACCT
The DNA here is from genome assembly GCA_030765055.1 of Mantis religiosa. Classification (NCBI taxonomy): domain Eukaryota; kingdom Metazoa; phylum Arthropoda; class Insecta; order Mantodea; family Mantidae; genus Mantis; species Mantis religiosa. The sequence continues at coordinate 110,169,147 of CM060947.1, forward strand.
TTTCTGAGTGAATTTTTAACCAAAATGCATTAGAGATTTTTTGCAATCGCCACCAATACTCTAATTTCAAGATCTATCAAAAATCACGTAAACTGGGAAACTCAATTTAATTACAATTTACTGTTATACCAAATTAATGCTGTTTGGCCAAACAGAGCATCCCAAATAAATCTATTTCTGACGCTCAGTTCATAACTGCCAATGGTAACTTTATTGCAATATTATATAGGCCAAATGAGCCCATTAAAGAAGTAATACCAATGAAAATACAACGAAATATATTGAATGAATTATGTGCATCCTGCATAAACTATAAACACTATCACAGTCGCTTTGCAATTTAAGGAGGGATTATAAAGTCAAAGTTCGTAGCCAGAGCCAGAGCTGGTAGAGTTGTGATTGTCAGCTTTCTGGAATCCAGAGACAGTACCTAAAGTGGAGTCAGACTATGAATACTTAAACGATTTTTTGACCTTCTGAAGCTTGAACCAGAGCCAACAATCGATCAAAAGCTAGAGGTGTTAAGTCTGAAGTATACGTTCAGTCTGATTTGGAAGACGTGAACATGCACCACTTGGTCGTCCATATTACTTCCCTTTGCTGGAGGATACTTCTTTTTGGTAGCGTTAAACACCTGCTCTTACTACATAGTCACCACAGGCGGTCATTGATGACACATGAAACGAAATGATTATTGGAAAAGGAATTTTGGGAAAGAAATGATACAGTCCTAGGCTTATACTTCCCTGGCATTTGTCAGTTATACGGAGTGAGAAATATCTGGAAAGGAAAGAAAAAAGGGTCTGTGTCAGAATGGACGATCCTGGCTAAATTTGAACAGCGGACCTCCCGAATGCGAGACTTACACTTTACTCGATACTTCCTGTGATTTCCTTACGAGTATATATTAAAAGTTTAATGACACTAATTATATTAGCTATATATTTCAAAGTCTAAAGTATAACGTGCGCTAAAGGCAGAATTAACTTCAAATTGGTACGTTTGACCCAAAAAAGCAAGTGAAGTGCATAATTTTACCCTAGCTTTAAGCAAAACATATTGAAAATCGGTGGCTATGTAGTGTATGACGTTATGATTCTGAAACCAGTAATTGCAAATATTAAGTTAGTGCAACTATTTCCTGGAATGGTATATTAATGTTGTAAATTTCAGAACGACTCTTCTGAAGCAAAAGTTTAAAACCTATCACTTGAAACATATTCATTCTTTTAGCTTAGTATGCCATTTCTTGACTAAAAGTTATCTGGGGGTAACGCACATCCTGGTATTGATTTGATACATTGTTGATATTTAAGTGTCCGTGACAGGCTGCCTGTACCTTGAAGGTCGAACAACTTCATTTAATTAATGGTTGTTGATGGTGGGTAGGCGATCTGGAAATACTAACTGGTATGAATCTTACGGCAGGTACAACCTTGACAGTCTGTAATATGCAACCTTGTTAATGTTTAAATGTTGTTCTTGCTTTGTCTTGTTTTGCTTTCATTAATGAAATTCATTAACTTTTGAGGCAATTTTCTGTTTGGAAATTAGCTATGGCTGTGTGCAATGAACCAGCAACATTAAAAATAATTTATGAAAACTTCTGTTCCTATTTATGAAGCATGTTCGTTAGCTTACATTAAACGAATGATTATGATGAAGCTAATACAGCAGTAGTTCGGTTTTAAGTTTCACGTATCTTAGGTTCTGTTCTAAAGATGTATAAGTTGTAATGGATCAGGAAGTAAAAGTTGACATTACTTTCTATAATATTTTCAGCAACAAGCTCTTCATTAAGTTCTAATTGTTCATTATTATTTCTCCACAAAAATTAAATAGTACAGTATCCACATCTGGAATCAAAATGTTTATTTCAGTTCATCACATGACTTTCTCTATCCACACGGTTTCGTACTATATAGCTTCTACAAACTATTCTTTCAAAAACTTAGTTTTCTCCCACTCTTATCTTAATCGTGATAAAACCTTGCAGAAACAAAATTCACTATATATTTCTTTGTAGATACAAAAAAAAAATATGGGTATAATAAGATAGTCAGATATTTAAAAGCTGGTATCTGTATTCTGACCTTGAAAGTCCATCATAACATCCCAAGAAACTACTGAAACAGTGACAATATTCCAACGAATAACAAACAATGTTACGAAAATTACTAATACCACAGAAAACGTTATTTCAGATAACGTGGTTTTAAAGAGATCTGCATTTTGGTAGTGTTTTTTTTTCGTCTCTTAAACATCATATAAAACCTTTAAAAATTATTTCCAAATGAAGAGGATTTCAGAATATATTCCCAGAAAATTAAAAATAGCTATTATTTTCTCTGCCACATAAATATCTTAAGTGGTATTTTGACAAAAATCGCTGAATGGTAATAATAATATTAATAATAACAATAATTTATTTGTCTGAGATCAAGTGCATTGAATAAGACATCGTCATGGATAAAATACAGTGGTATCAGATACATATAATGTGAATTCATTAAGTGAATAAAAGGGTCTTAATAAAAACCAGTGATAAATTTTCATTTTAAACAGATTAAAAGCTACATTGTTTGCATTAAAACAAAGTTTGTTATATGAATTAACACCATTGTAAAGACAATTACTGGCTGTCGGTTGTAATCTGCAACTAGGAATATGTAATTTAAAATGGCTTCTCGTGTGAATACTGTGAACATCAGATCTCAGTATGTACTCTTATTTATTTTTATGTATATAAAACAAAACAGAATAGACATATAGATTAACAACAGTTAACATTTTCAGCTGAACAAACAATGGTTTGCATGGCTCAGTTAAACATTTATTCAATGCCCTTTTCTGACAAATTAAAATATCCTTAATGTGAGGGGAGTGTCCCCATAAGTGTATACCGTACGATATATGAGAGAGAATAAGACTAAAATAAATATTTTTCAAACCATCAAGTGGAAGTGCAGATCTTAGTTTACAAAGTAAAAGTCCCTATAGTGCGAGTAAATTTATTTCATACTTCAAAGACATGGTTTTTCCATGTGAGCTTGATATCGAGCTAAAGCCTAGTAAATTAACGCACTGAGATCTGCTGTTAGTCATTTCTCTTAACTCAAGGTACCTAAGGACCCGGTAGTTTAAAGACAGACAAACATTCAAAATATTTCCCATTCAAAAGGTTGTTTATGGTGGAGAAACGTTATTGAAAGTGTTTGTAACACATCTTTGGAAGGCACAAAACTTGATACCAGTTTGGTATTTATCGCATATTTTCTTGTATAATTACGCTACGTGTTTGCAAATACACTTATACACACATTCGGACTTCCCCCCTCCTAGAAATAGAATATTTCCTTTTGCATGCTATAGCTAGGTGACAGAAAAATGAACATCAGTATAATTCTGATTAAAAAGTTTCCTTTTCCTTTATTTTTGTCTTACTTTTATTATACTCTTCGTCGTTACCAATTACCCAATGCCTCGTTCAAGAAGTAAGTTATTACCAATTCCTTTATGTATAGGGTGTACAGGCGCAGACGTCATCTCTTATGTCCGCAATAGAATGAGAGATTCCGTAATAATGCTAAAGAAATGTCAAACAATTTGAAAGACATTGCCTTAAGCATCATGCTGTATACGTGATGATAAGCGGGAAAGAAGAAAACTTACAATAATTCCTACAGACACTTGCAAAACCCGTTTCGTGGCATTTCTTATATACCATAGTGTTGTAACTCATGTACATAACGTTCAATTAATCCCACCACTGTGTTCTAAAGGTCCTTCCTTCATCATTGTCATAACAAAGACTAACAGGTGCCAGTTAACACACAGATTCTGATGAATAATAAAACCATCTCCAAGCTATAACATTCTCAGGAAGATCAAATTTCTAAGACACAAATAAGCTTAGAATATACGTATATATTATAGAGAGGCACACGAAACCGGGGCAAAGTCACGCACGTAGGACATTTGTGCTTCAGACGCAAATCCTGGGAAGGAGGGAGAGAACCGAAAGTTGAACAAATCCGAGAGATGACCTGATCAAGCGTGGACGAGTGATGAGTGAGTGGGTATGTGCGGAGTAAGGGCCCGTCGACAGCTAGGTCATTTATGCTCAAAGCGTGAACGGGGTACCTAACGATTCCAGATTGAACGCATCCGACTTATGTCCACAAGCCCCACCGAGCGGGATGGCTCAGGTGGTTTCCCGCATTCGGGAGGCCCGGGTTCGATTCCTGTGACCGACCTACCTGACCCATGGGCATTTTCGGGGGTTTCCCCGGGTCGCTAGGTCGCTAGGTAAATTAAATCCCCCGAATTTCTTGTCCCTGCATTTCATCTCCATTATCATTTCACATCATCTCTCATCTGGTGATCTCTTTCAGGGTGGAAGTGTCGGCGGGTGTCTCGGTGGTGCATGGCAGGATGATATGCTCTAAGATAAACTGCGTCCTCCTCAGGTAGGTCGGTTGCCGGTCTTCGCTCCTCTGCTGGGACCATTTCGTGACTGCCAGCCACGGGCCTTTGGGACTCAGATCGCCTGTCTTGGTACCATTAGGGCTCGGCTGCTGGGCTCGTTGCCGTCCCGCTGTAGGGGAGCGTGTCCGTTGTCCTGTGCTGTCGGGGGAGGTCTCTATCCAAGTAAACTGTAGGGACCCTGCCGTCTGTACTGTCGTGGCTCCTTGGGTCGGCATCCCTCTGTCTCCTTCGCCTCATCCTTCCTCCCGGGGGTGTCCCCACTTGGGGGCATAGGAACAATGGGTCCAGCATGGTGGCCTACGTACCGAATCTCCTCCGTGATGAAATCCCAGTCCCAATCCCAACCCACAAGCCCCGAGAACTCGGGAGTCCCAAAGGGATGCCGCTTACACTCCGAGTGACACTAAAGTGAAAGTAGCACAAAGCGCATAACCACCGCTCAGCCGTAACACGCCGAAGCCTGTCGTCTGGTCCTTCAATGCTGAAACAGCTGATAGTTAACTAAATGATGGACAAAAACTCATGGTAGAAGGGGAGCCACCCAGTCTCCCTACTGACCTGGGATTTATCAAAGTGAGCAGTCATAGGGAATAGAAATCGAGGTCTTCCGAATGCAAACCAGACATATCTCACTCAGAATAAACCTACATTACGTTCACGAATTATTTCAGAGACATGTTTTCTTCATTCCATTACCATTAGAAAGTGGATCTTTTACGTAATGTCTTGTAATCTAGTGACTAATAGTCCTCTTTTAGAGATAGTTTCCGTCTTCAAAAATATCAACGTTTTAGCAGAATTTCTTTAGGAATATTACAAACTAATGATAAATAAAATACACACAACTTCCAAAATGCAGATTGACATTGAAAATATTTGCACTTTTAGTATTTTTCTTAAGATTATGATTGCTACGGAGGGGATTTGGCACCGAAACCTGTGGTTTATCCTCATCCCCGAGAGAAAGGATGAGGCGAAAGGAGACAGAGAGCGTCTGACCCAAGCAGTCACGGCAGCGTCGAGATACCCGCCGACACTTCTAACCTGAAAGAGACCATCAGATGAAAGATGATACGAAATGATAATGGAGGTGAAACGCAGGGACAGGGGATGTAATTACCTTGCCCAGCATTCACCTGGGGATCCGGGAAAACCCATGGGTCAGGTAAATCAGCCACGGGAATCGAACCCGGAACTCCCTAATGCAGGCCATGGAAGAAAACACCTGGGCCATGCCGCTCGGTACATTTTTCTTAGTAGCCTGTAATTATTACAAGAAGTGTAAACAAATGGTATAATACTTCCGCACTTTCAAGTGTGACGGTGTTAACGGCAACGGAGGACGTTGATGACGCCTATGCTTGCACAGTGATTTTCTCTTCACCAGTTCATGCTAACTTCCTTATAAAGGTCAATTCCTTACATCTGCTTGTGTAATATTTCTAAAAACGTAGAATTCTATTAGAACTTTTGAATTTATTGTGATTATTTCCAAATATAGTAGAACATCCTAGTTAAGCAGTAGTATTTGAGTAGTGACATTTTTATAGCAGAACTTCTTGTCGAAAATTTAAACCGGAAACATTTTCCATAAGCTGAATTTATTGGAAAGAATTTCTACCGTTAGAGATATAAGTGAGATACCCTGTTGTCCATCCTGTTGTCTCCCTCTCTTTCTCTCTTTCCCTCTCTGTATGTATGAATAATATACGATATCACTATTTCACTAGAAATGCATATTTATATCTCTATGAATAAAAGCAAAATTTACAAAGAGTAGCATTAACAGGCTGCAATGTGCCTGTGCAAAACACAGAAAGATATTTACTTTTTGATGTGTATATTACAAATAGTCGTAAATATCTGTGGTACATATTTATGTAAATCAGGTTAAAATGATTAATGACTTAATTTTAAAGTCACACAATTATGTCAAATACCTACTTTTTGTCCAATTAATCGCTCCCGAGATATTCCGTGTTACTAGTTTGAAATTTCAATTAATTATACTTTTCTCAATAGGAAAATCGTTTTTAATTTCTCTTGTTCACACAAGAAGAATGGAATTTTAAAATTATCACATAGTGACCACCTCTTAAAATGTTTGACTATCACTTATCCATACTTATTTCCCTAATCCCTAGTATCTATAATGAAATGTGTATTAAAACTGTTTAAGAAAATGTTTACCTTGATTAACGTGTAGTACAAAGAACCATAAGCTTTTATAATAATTTTTGAAGAATAGAAATAGAAAGACAAGTGAATATAACATAGCGGATTTTTATTTACACTAATTCGTAAGGGAACAGAGATATGATTTATACAAATACAATAAAACCTGCCTGAAATGGACCACTTATATACGGAAACCTGAAAAAACGGAAAATAAATTTCCAATGTAAAACTATACTCTAACCCGAAAACCCTAACGCGGAAATATTTTTCGGGAACCGATTCCATAAATAGCCAGATTAAAACGGATTACGTAATGTGCCATGGGCTACAACGTACGTATTTTAAACAGTGTAATAATTTTGAGGGCGACTATACTTGCACCATAGAGACATAAACTGTAAACCTTCGAGGAAAAGGAAAAACAAACCATTAGATTTGTCAACTCTCTTTCAACACACGTGGTAAGAGTACAACTTTATTGCAGTGTGTTCATTCTCAGTTTCGTTGTTACATGTGATCAAGTATGAGTGAAAGAAAACTGTGAACTTTTGTGATTTTTAAAACATAGTTTGTGTGTACACAGGTTTTGTAAAAAGAGCTCTAAACATAATAAATTATCAATGGAGAAAAAAAATAATGTTATAAGAACACGATAAGAACAAACATCCCACTAAATAATTAATTGTGTTGTTTAAAGTGCAGAAAACTCAGATTTATGAGGTTTTGGAGAAATAGAAATTAAATATGAGTGTTTAAAGGGAACAGAAGGGCACGTGAAACATACCACAAAATCTACTGAGCTAAATCGTGTTGTGTTCGAGTGGTTTGTTAGCAGATGCGCTTAAAGGAATTCCCATTTCTGGACCATTGCTTCAGACTCAAGCTTTAGAGACATCAAGAAAATTAGGCAAAGACAATTTCAGAGCTTCCAATTGAACCTCGAGAGTTTCAAACATCGCCATAACATTGTTTTGAATGTTGTGTGTGGTGAAGCAAATGATGTTGATATGCAGACAGCTGCAAATTGGAATGGGAAAATTGAAAGCAGAGAACCTAGGCGATAAACTACAATTATTGTATGTAAGTTGAAAATATAGTTAAATAATACATATCAACCTATTATTATTATTATTATTATTATTATTATTATTATTATTATTATTATTATTATTATTATTATTATTATTATTATTATTATTATTATTATTATTATTATTATTATTATTATTATTATTATTATTATTATTATTATTATTATTATTATTATTATTATTATTATTATTATTATTATTATTATTATTATTATTATTATTATTATTATTATTATTATTATTATTATTATTATTATTATTATTATTATTATTATTATTATTATTATTATTATTATTATTATTATTATTATTATTATTATTATTATTATTATTATTATTATTATTATTATTATTATTATTATTATTATTATTATTATTATTATTATTATTATTATTATTATTATTATTATTATTATTATTATTATTATTATTATTATTATTATTATTATTATTATTATTATTATTATTATTATTATTATTATCATCATCATCATCATCATCATCATCATCATCATCATCATCATCATCATCATCATCATCATCATCATCATCATCATTATCATTATCATTATGATTATTATTATTATTATTATTATTATTATTATTATTATTATTATTATTATTATTATTATTATTATTATTATTATTATTATTATTTACACTTTATTCTATATTATTACTTCACTGTAAACCTGTGCTACTATTTCGTAATATCTTTGTTTTCAAGCACAGCCCTCTGTAAGAGGAGACCACCGAACGGGATGGCTCAGGCCGTTTCGTCTGTGGCCTGCATTCGATTCCCGTGGCCGACCTACCTGACCCATAGGTTTTTCGGAGGGTTTTCTGGGTCGCTAGGCGAATGCTGGGTAGGTTAATTACATCCCCCGAATTTATTGTCCCTTCATTTCATCTCCATTATCATTTCATATCATTACTCATCTGGTGGTCTCTTTCAGGGTAGAAGTGTCGGTGGGTGTCTCGGCGGTGCATGGCAGGATGATATTCTCTGGGAAAAAACTACTTCCTCCTCCGGTAGGTCGATTGCCGGTCCCCGCTCCTCTGCTAGGACCATTTCGGGACCGCCAGCCAGGGATCTTCGAGGTTCAGATCGCCTGCCTGGGACCATTAGGGCTCGGCTGCTGGACTTGTTGCCGTCCCGCTGTAGGGGAGCACGTTCGTTGTCCTGGCCTGTCGGGGGAAGTCTCTACCCAAGTAAACTGTAGGGACCCTGCCCTCTGTACTGTCGTGGCTCCTTGGGTCGGCCGCCCTCTGTCTCCTTCGCCTCATCCTTCCTCCCGGGGATGCCCCCACTTATGGAGAATAGGAACAATGGGCCCAGCATGGTGGCCTACGTACCGAATCCCCTCCGTAATGAAATCCTAATCCTAATACGGAAACCAGTGTGAACGGAAAATAAACACCAGAATGATCCGTAGCGTTTTAGAGAGGTTTTACTGTATATGTAACTACCAAATCAGATGATTGCGTTTCATTGAATTTAAAAACGTTGCAAAGCGTGTCGGGAAATCATAATTGCTCTGTTGAATTTAGTTTGCTTTAAGGTATCAAAACAATTAACATAAATTCTCCACAAGGTTCTGACTTAATGGACTTCTTGTTAATAGACCATGTTATAATTAGACTAACATAAAAACTAAGGTGTTCAAAGTGCGATCGATTCGACCACATCCTTCACTGTCTGGACTAGAGTACATTACTATCCCGCTCCCATTCAGTAGGAATCGGTTCATATCTAACTTTACCCAAACAAAGACTTATTCTTCCCCAGATAGAGTGAACCACGTGATAAGAGCTGGTTTCCGTTCACTGATGTAAACGCATTGTTTACGATGTCAGACATTCATTATACTCATACTTCTTGACCTCTCTGGTAGAGTCGGCATGTTTGCTGATAAGTTTAAAACCCTACCCTTTCTATTCTTCTTCTTAATGGCACAAAGTAAATATATCAGAAACAATAACAACTTGAAAGGATGTTCCATAATAGAAAGCAAACCTTTCGTTTTCTATCAGGGGAATGTAATCACAACAATGCTTAGGAGCTTCCATATTTGGAGTATAGGTGGAGCTCATAGGAAAGTTAATACAGGCTTTCATTGCATTTAATTGGCTGGACTGGCGAAAGGAGTAAAAGACTGCAGGATCAAATAATAACACTCAAGGGTAAATCAACTCGGACAAAAGACGTGACCTTAAATAGTTAAAGTGTTTCAGCCTATTGCATACTATTCAGCGCTCCATGGATGCACTAACCTAATTCTCTGGCAATTTTCTAAGTTAGGTATTAAATATGTATATTGTTTATTAAGCCATTAGTATGACATTTATTAAATTATATTTGTGTAAGATATTCAAAGTTTTGTTTCACAATGTAGTACTTACTGACTGCTATGGAATTTGTGGCAACCGGTAAACAATACAAGTTTAATTATCGTCACTGTATGATCCATCATTGAATTGTTGTCTTCAAGAAAAGCCTAAACTCTCTGTAATATGGACGTCCAACATTCTAAATTTTTTCTCGATATTCTTGAGTCTTCCATTCTTAGTAATATTATTTCTATTTTTATTGCCTACATTTTTTATTTTAAACCATAAATTTGTAGAACTCATCTCAATTTGTTGTCTTTATTCTTATCCATTCTAAAATATACTCCAATTACTCTTAGAACTATATTTCGAATACCAAATAAAGTTTTATTAAATTAAATTGCTGAACAACCATATTTTCATTTTTTCCCTAAACATATGGAACTACATGGACTACCCCATTGTAACTACGTCATACTGCTTTTGATTAATAAGACGCTACGACACGAGTGTTTCAGTCGATTGGGCTACTTAACCCACATTTGAATCACTACCCCATTATTTGTCTCTAGTTGTCCCTTCCGTGTATTTGTCTGTTTTATCCCTCTATAGCATCTATTGCGAGTTATTTGTTTGCGATCGTTGTTTGTTTTCCGCATAGATATCAAAGCTAGCTTCACCAAAATAATACACCAGACACAAGGAAATCAGTATATGGAAGCATTTCAGCATATTGTTTTAAAATGTTAGTTTGTTGTATTTATTTCTGTAATCTTTGTATATTTTTCATTAGTCGTAAGATAGTTAATTAAATTCCAATGGAACTTTCATTTTCTGTAGATGAATAAAACTTTCTATGAAATTACGGTAGACAAAATAAATTGCATGTGTTGACAGTTTACCCTACTTCTGTTTACTGAGAGTGGCAATTATATTTTAGTGAATGATTTTATGACAAATGGTAAATTGTGGAACATTTGCAACTCTAATGTAAAATGGATTAGCGATAAAGAAGAATTCGTTCTCTTTAAATGACAACATGTGTGGTAAAATTTATACCCATTCTTCCCGTTGAAAACATATTAGCGCAGTTACAGCCATCCATAATTGTGGGTGCCCGCCTCGGTAGCGTGGTGGTAGCGTGTCTGCCTCACGTTCAAGAGGTTCCGAGTTCGAATCTCGGTCAGGGTGAGTTACCTGTATAAGTTTTTTCCGGGGTGTTCTCTTATCCTGAAAGACGAATACTGGGTAACTCTAAGCTCTATGGACCCTGGGCTCATTTGAGCATCATTTCACCCATTCCATTCATCGTCCCATATGACAACGTTGGAGGACGTAAATTACAAACAAACCAAAACAAATTGTGGAAGTGTTCTGTGCCATAAATCTCCATCGAGGATCCTGAGAAGAGGAAAATAGATCTTTAAGCTAAGACTAGCCTATATATTTTACAGTGTGACGACTGCACAACTGCTGCTTTTGAGGTTCTATTCCTTTAATTCATTGTACGTTGGTGATCCCAACCTTCTTTTCAAAAATGAGGTTTTCGTCAAAAATTGAGAGCATAGTAGTAGAGTATTTTATAATAGTTCTAATTTATATAATTTATTATATAACATTAAATCAGTAATATTAACAAGTGCTGTTTGTATTTTGAACTTCATAAATAAATTTACTTATGAAAATCCATTGCCTGGCGACAGCTGGTTCTCCAGCATTTGCGTTGGAGGATGTAGCAGGAATATTACACAAGCTGTTATATGCATACAACTCACCTGTTAGGAATTCTGCGATTTTGCAATGAGCTAAGAGAGAAAGCCAGGCATACAAAACTTTTGATGACAAAAAGACGTAACCCACAAACAGCTCTTTAACCATTGTTTTCAGTTAAGGTAAACCGCACAGAAAACGTTCACTGAATGTTCAAACAATAAAAGAACCCTGGAAAGTGAGACAAGGTAAATAGTGAGATCTAATGAGATCGCATATGATATGAAGTATAAATAGTGCCATTACGCAGAGTGCCTTATAGCTAGAATATTATAGACCTAATGGGGGATGCAGACAATTTTCAGCACATTTGTAGATCAATAATGGGCTATGAAGTCACATTTTAATTCTTAAATATTGTAACGAATTTCTTATATCAAAAATTTGTCAAAACATGGGAATAGTCATATCAGTTAAATCACAACACTAAAAGGGGTAAAAGAAAATGTTCCTCACACTAATCCCGCACCAAGACACATTTGTGTGTTTAACCAGGTAACTGAGTTCAGCAGAGTACAGTTATTCAAATGCCATTCTCATCATTATGTCTCCTACTACCTTTTGTTACATATATATTATATTTAGCTTGGTAAATTAAATTCATAAGGTACTATGAATAAAACTGACAGATACTTCCTTACCACTTCCAAGCTATACATTTATTTCACGTCCGTTCTTCAGAACCTTGGGGAAATAGTTGAATTGTGACGATTGTATTTAATTTCGCTCTATGAGGTAGGTACCTGAACAGAAAGAGAAAGTGAGTAAACACAGTACTAATGGAGCAAGACAAAGATGAATCCGCAAAATATTCACTGCGGCCAATAGGAAAGTATTGCGGACAATTTCCTGACAAATATTTTATTTTGAAACCCGGAAGAACCAGTTCTAGTTAATAGTAATATCTCCAGCAGCGAAAAGAAGCTCATTCACCTTCCGGGTATTTCTTAATATACTAGAACTATGACGTAAGTTGTAGCAATATGGGCTGTCAGCAGTTTGCTAGCTTCTTGTCCGGTTTGTTGACCGTCCTCTTCAAACATCACCGCAAATATTTTATATACATGGCCCGAGTGTTCTCTCGTTCTTCTCGGTTAGCTTTCGTAGCTTTCATAATAAGAGAGCAGACATTAAATGTCAAAATACCGTCATAGTACTCTTACATTGCTCCTGAAGTACTATTAGCTGAAGACATAGCAAACATACTTTCGGTAATGTCACTGACACTGCATTTATAAATTATACAATGGAGGGAAATACCTCGCACTCTTTGACCTATTATCCCGCTGGAGAAAGGGATGAAGTGAAGGAACCAGGAGCGCAGTAAAACATGACTTCGGATTCTTTGAATAACCCCCAAATAAAACGTATTTTATAATATTTTAATTTATGCGTGTATTTGATAGCATAATTCAAAGTTAAAAGTTGGATTAATATAAAACGTTATTTTTATGGCATAAAGAGAATTTTAGAACTTTCCCTCAATCTTAACGTTAAATTGACCACTTTTCACTACTTTTTATCTTCTCGACTTTAAGGAGTTTAACTGAAATAATATAGGCTTAAGATATTCACGTAGGTGACACATATCTCTTGAATTTTCGTAAATATCGTATTCCGTAAATTTCCCTTGCATTGTCATGAATTTTACTTCACTAGGAAAAAATTTAAAGGAAGAAAAAATGACAAAGAATTGAAGATCTTAAAAATATACGATTTATGGCGGTCTCTTAGACATGGGATAATATTTTATCGGAAGGGACACTGCACAGCAACCAGACTTGGTTTTCTGTACTTATGCCCCAAATGGGGCTTCCCCGGGAGGAAAGATGAAGTGAGAGAAGACAGGCGGCGGCCCAAAGGGTCACGACAGTGCAGAAGGCATGGTCCATACAATTGACCAATTGGAAGCTCCCCGGCAGGGCAGTACAACCAGTATCCCACCCACCGTGGTCTTGAAATGGCCCTCCAGGCCGACCCTAAGACCGTCCTACCGGACCTGCTATACAGCGCTAAGGCTTCCACCGACACTTTCCACCCTGAAAGAGACCACCAGATGAGAGATGATATGAAATGATGATAAAGATGAAATGGATGATGTAATTAATCTACCCAGCATTCGTTTGGGGACTTGGAAAACCTCCAGAGAAAACCATGGGTCAAGTTAGCCAGCTACGGGAATCGAACCCAATCCTCTCGAACGACGAACACACGAAATCCCGCTCGATTTCTTAGACATGGTATTCCAGGGTCATTTTTTTTTTTTTTTTTTTTTTTTTTTCTTCAGGATAACGGTTTAAATTAGCCAGTGTCAGGAGTATCATGGTCACCGACGTTTTGTGATCTCTATTTTGGTTTTAAACCATTCTCTATGCCTTTCAAATTGCAAATCGTCTATGACTAAAACTAATATTAATTCATTTCTACTTTTTCTGCAACACAATAATGTCTTCTATATATAACAAGATACATAACCAGCTTTATTTTTACTTCAACATCAGTTTTTGGTGTCAAGTGCTGTTTTGCATGTTTTGGAGCTTGAGCTTTTTAGAAAAGAAGGGTGTAACGCATCACTCCTTAAAATACCTTTCATATTATGCATGTATCGCCACAGAAGGATATGCCTGCCTTGCGAAGTAATTGGTGAGGGTCTCAAACCCACACGAATTGTTTTGTAATGTAAAGGCATTTTTGATGTTCGCAGAATATCCAACTCATTTCAAGATGCCAGTAGTTTGCAATTGTTGTTTCATTATCGCATTAGGTTGAAAGCAACGCTTGCAAGCCACTGAACATATTGATAATATCAAACCAAATTGCTACCCCACTTCATCCTATTGAGAATCGATTCATATCTAACTTTAGCTAATCAGAGACATCAAAGACCTTCTCCACTTGGAGGAAGATGAAAGAAACTTGGTAAGAGCTGGTTCCACTTTACAGTTGCGAACCCTTATTTGCAATGTCAGTCTAACTGCAAAATGGACTATGTCTAAACATAATCTGTTTTATTTCCTTGTATACTCATACAACATTATCAATAATGTCGTTGTCCGCCTCTGTGTTGTGGAGGTAGCGTTCCTGCCTCATATTAAGGAAGTCCTAGTTCGAATTAGAACGAATTATCTAGATTAGGTTCTTTCCGGATTTTCCCTTATCCTTAAAGAGGAATGCAAGCTGGTCCCGTAGCTCAGACGGTGGAACATCTGCCTGTTTTGCGAGGTGTTCCAGGTTCGATTCCGGCCGAGGGTGTGGATCTTTCTGCAACCAAGATGATTCCCCATCTTCCCCAGAGTCTGAAGGTATGAATGAAAGTGCCAATGTGTGCCTGATCTAATGAATAAAATATAAAGTACCTGCAACCCAACCTTTACGAGTTAACACAACCCCAATAGGCGATATGATCCAAAAGGGAAACGGCCGCGGATATCACCATTGTAGTTAAAGGCGGGGTATAAATGGAGAAAACAAAAAAATGAGAAGAAGCAGAATGTTGAGTAACTAAGCTGGACTCGTTTGAACACATTTTACCAATTTCAGTCACTGTCCGATAAGACTTATCCAGGTAAACGTATTATTTAATGTATATTTTATTATATTATATTTTATATTATATTTTATATTATACTTTATATTATATATAATTTATATAAATATATTTATATAAGTTAATTGATGGAAATTAATCATTCCTTCACACTAGCCATGTATAGGCTAAGGTTTTGGACAGATAGAGTCAAACTGAAAAATTCAATGTCATGGCCGGGATTTGAACCACGGATCTCCTGGTCATGATATTGAATTTTTCAGTTTGACTCTATCTGTCCAAAACCTTAGCCTATACATGGCTAGTGTGAAGGAATGATTAATTTACGTCAACTTAAATAATAAGGGTTTAATGATAAAGCCTGGGACTCAAGTACTTATAATAGTCACCAAACAGTTTATCTGGAATACGAGATCCCCTAGTGGTTTACGGGAAAATATATATGAGTCAATTGGAGAATTTAGTGTCGTGACAGCACGTTGGCCATGGTAGCTCAATGGGTAAGAGCATCTGGACGGAAACCAGGAGATCCGTGGCTCAAACTCCGGCCATAGCATTGATTTTTTTAGTTTGAATCTATCTATCTAAAATATTTATATATTATTTATATTATATACATAAAATTATTACTTTTATTAGCATTACCTGCCGTCTACATACACAGTTTGGCTTAACTAATTAATGTATTTTCCGAGCTTTTCTATAGTTTTGTGATAGCATTTGGTAAGTTTTTCAGTTTCTTAAAAGGAAACAATTTTTCCAAAATTTAGTTTATTTATAGGTACTCCAAAATGCAGCTGCAATTACTATCTGCTTCTTCATACATGGACATTTTCCCTTAACATATCCACTTCATGTTCCATTTAGGTCTATTATTTTATAGATGGCGATATAAACTATCCCCATCTCTGCCTTCCCTTCCGTATTTTGTCACAAATTTCTATATATTTTTCAGTCCCCAATATTTTATATACTTTCAGAGATCTTTTTTATTTGAGATAAGCCGATAATAATTGCAATTGAATATCATCTATTCTTGTTTTTATCTCTTTCCATAAACCTTTCCCTAACAAAACATTGATCCTATACCAACTTCCTGTAAAATATTTTGAATTCTATATATTGAAGTTTCTTTCCTCTTAATGCTTGGTTGTGCTATCAAACTCTGTTTACTTATATTTTCCTCACCTAGCTTTCATTTTCATGCCAATATTTCAGCATTGTTTCTGTCACCTTGATTTCTAGCCTATCTTCCTAATTCCATTAGAGCAATCTCATTAGAAGAATATGTGAGTAAGTCTAGGATAGCTCTACAAAAATAATTTATGTACCACGTATTATCTCTACCCATCGTATATATGTTCCCTAAATTTCTATTTTCAATAACATTCTGCTTTCCATTGTTGAAGCATATATTCTTTCTTATCGTTTTACTTGAACTGAAAGTTGTAAGATAATTTAATATTTCCCAGGCCCTTAATGTAAGTGTATATTATATTTTAAGAATGGACATCCTAATAAAAGTTCCTACTTTATATTAAAAATGAAGGTTAAGAGGGCTAAGTCAGTCGTGCTTTCAACGCCTCCACTAGAGTGCTGGGTTATCAGATATCGACATGCTTTAAGTGGTGATATCCGCTTATGTTAATGCTTGATCTGGGCCATGGTATACCTTTCTCTTCTAATGAAACAATATGTTTAGATAACGAACTCCTTGAACAGAGCAGGCTCCAGTTTCTTGAGGTACTCCTGAAGTGGGAGCAGTCACTCGTGTGGGAGAAGTGTGTACTTCAATAACTGGTCAGCTGAGTTTTGCAACCATTGTGGGCTGAGACAACAGAAGGCCACGTTTGGGTGTAAGGGCAACATCCGAAGAAAACATGCAAACCTCAAAATAGAATGAATCAACTTTCCAATTTGAAAAAAGAAGTTAAGTTGCAGTCTCTAAAAATAGGACACTCCAGCGAAGTTTCACTGCTCTGTAGAGAAACAGCTGTCACAGCTGATCACTTGAAAGTTTAAGTCCCCACAGAACATGCTGAACTTAGGTATAAAATATTTTAGTATGACCAGCAACAGTTATAGCAGAAGAAAGTGTCTATACATATTACAAAATCGAAATACCCGACAAAAAAGTACCCGATCTGTATAGAAAAGAATATTTAACATGCTGTATGTTTTTTTTAAATGTACTATGTTAAATTTTATATTCGCCATTAATTATATAAAATGTATACAAAATCACTATCTAATAATAAGTATAATATCTATTTCTCCTTATCTTCTAACTTATTCTAACGTTAGTATATATATATATTTACCTGACTTGGAACTATACCGTTCCCCCATAACTAACAAACATTTATATAACTTCCTAATGTTCGTCTCACCAAAGTTGTATAAGAAAAGAAAACTTTATCGTTATAAACGTTTCCTGTGTCATTTATATTGACTCGATGTTCTATTAGGAACATCTTCCCTATATGTTCTGGCTTCCAAAATGGTAAGTTCATTCTTGGTGGAGGCAGGCTTTTAAATCCTTACAGGGCGTCCTATGAAAGGGAAGTAAAGCCGGTGGTCCT